>APFE030207610.1:104832-169949 GCA_000404065.3 Pinus taeda
AAAACAACCATTCCAAAGTTCAAAGTTTCAAACACAAATTACCCAACCATTCCAAACCCAAGTTACCCAACTAAATGGCAAAAACAATGTAAAAAACATAAACAATGTTTAAAAAAAATGAAAAAAAAAAATTGGTTCCCATAGTCATACCAAGTTACCCATCCCAAATCAATGAAGAAATACAAAAAATTCTTTAAAAACAATGAAAACAAAAGAAAAATGGTGCCCATACCAAGTTTCCCAACCAAAAACAATGAAAAACATACAAAAACAATGTTTTAAACAAAAAAAATTAATCCTCATACCGTTTCTATGGAGAAATCGGTGGTCTCCTCTTGATTTTCTCCTCTCAGCATTTAGATTTGGCTAAAAACCCTCTTCAGCTTGGTCTCCAAGAGCTCCTCATCCCTCCGCGCGCCACTGTCCAAATGAGCGCATGAAAAACCCAAAAAAATGTTATAAAACCACGCTGCCGCGACCCCCGGAGATTTTTTTCGCAAAAAATCCCGATTTTTTTTTTCGTTTTTTATCGCGATTTTTTGAAAAAATCGCAATTTTTTCAGTAAAAATTGGCAAAAAAAAGTACCGGCGATTTTTTCGTATAAAAATCGCGATTTGATCGGCAGAAGGAAAAAATCACGATTTTCACAACACTGGAAAAAACAGCTATGCAAGCAAATAATTCATCTCACAATGATAAATTTACATGGGATAAATTGTTATGTTGAGATTTTTATTTATTTTTTATAATTTTAGAGACCGTATCCCCTGTGCTAGCGATCCTGACCTCCCTTCATCCCCCATGAATTTCCATAAAATTTGTGGGGTGTCTCCACATGTCCCCCATGCGCGTTTCCCCACTCCCATGCTCCTTTGTCTTCGAAATTTGGTGGAGCACTGGTTTTTGCCCATTCTATTTCTGTTCATGATAGTAAGTTAATTTTAAGTGGGTCAGTGGGACTTAGAAGTCCATCCAGTGTAATTGCAATAAACAGAAAATTTATCTAACCATTACTATTATGATGTTGCAGGGTATGTGCTATACGCTTCCCACCCCTGAAAACCCCTTTAATGATCCAATTGACAGCAATTCTGGCAAGAAATGCCACAAGAAGAAAAAGCAAGAACCCTCTGCTAGAGTTAAAGAACAGTTACCTGCAGGAAAAAAAGACACTGTACCTCAGAAAAGATCCTTTTTTGGAGATGAGATTGATAACACGAGCTGGAAAAAACAGAAAAAAGAAGAGACTGTAATGGAAAACATCGAAGCTAGCCTTTTGCACAAAACTGTCTCACTAGTTAAAGACTTGAAACAGAATGAAGATGAACTGAGTAGCCAAGTTGTATCTTCACTTGGTCTTAGCAGAAGCATTGTGGATATTAGCAGGTTCCAGAGAAGTGCAACTCCAGAGATGATTCTGAAACTAACTTTGGATGTGGTGAGCCAAACAGGAGAAGCTGATGTGATGCAAGAAGGGGAGTACGAGTTAACTTCAAACAATAAATGGAGAAGAGAACTTTGGGAAGCATGTTTAAAGGGGTCAAACATTTTGGCAAGTTCCCAAGTGTCATTTGACTTGCAACAAACTGCTGTGTTGGTTTCTGCTGCTGCTTCACATATCATAGATAGACGAAGGAGAGATTCATTTGTACATGGTCCTATTGTTCTAATCGTTGTAGCTTCTCAAGAACATGCAGCAAAGGTCAGTGTGTTGTGGTAAGATTTTACAATGTATTCTATTTGAAAGGATTGCTTTTCATTCCAAGAAGTTATTCCTTCCCCGTATTTTAATTTTTCTGATGGGCTGACATGATTTTTTTATAACGTCGATTCTTTATTAAGCAAGTTATTTCTATATTTTTCTGAATTTGTTTGGAAATTTAATGGTTGGAATTCTCACAAAATTTCTGTTTATCATAAGTCCTTTTCTGCCCAGATCAACAATATAGATGATGTGAAGAAGTACTTTTCTCGTTATTTTGTTTTCTACAGGTCAGAATGATTGGAAAACCACTGAAAAACCTTCTCGAGATACGCTCAGTTAGTCTGCACCCAGGAGCTTCATTGGCCCATCAAGTAAAGGGGTGAGTTTCATTTTAATATGAGTGATCTGAAACAAAGTCTTTTGGCCCTGATGATGAACCACACTTGTTGGTTCGAAAAGCGTCGGTCAAAAAATTCTCTCGTGATTTCTACCGAAAGACCTTGTTTAATTCATTATGGATCACAGAAGCTTGAATACAGAAATGAGTGATCTTTTTAAGGGGCAAATTAAAAAACTCGAGTTGGAATGATGATCACTGTGATCTATTTTGTTTTGAGCTTATTAAGGAATCTGAAGTGACATACTTGACTTTTCTCTCCTTATAACAGTTTTGGTCATTCATTACACTGTTAGAATAAAGCTATAAATATAAGTTTGTGAAGGTAAACATAAGCTCAAAGATTTATAGCAGTGTTATATTTATTGTGATATATTGCACAAATTTCCTTGAGCCGATAATATCTGTAAAATAGATTGCAATATTTTCCTTATTCCAAAAATATTGTGGTATTTTAGGTGAATATTACATTAACACTTTATAACACATTATAACTCAAATTATGGTCTTTTACCCTCATTTTGTGAAAGAGAGGTGGGGGATTGGCTTCAAAGACTTTGTCACCATTTTCCATTGAGTAAACAGGCGAAATCCGGTGATTTTATTGCCATTAGCCGAGCTATTGTGGAGTGAGGATTGACTGTGATCCTACCATTTCCATATTACCTTGCATGTATAAAATTTTATCCTTGCATTTTCTTTGTTTTTTGAGATTTAGTATAGAGTTTGCAATATCCATTAGATTTATTTTTTATTTTTATTTTTTTATTTTTTCCCACAGGAAAAATTGAACTCTTTATTAAGGAAATAAAAAGTTATAGAGTAGATGCATTGAAGCATTCAAAACCAAACTGTGAATCCACCATACGCAGAAAGTGTAACCACAGCATACTGAGGGAAGTGATAAAAGAACTTGCTCAATACTGATAATCATATGCAGTAAAAACTCTACTGAAATAAAAAATCTGGGTCTCTCCGAACATTCAGAGAAAACAACCCATAATACAAAAAGTATTGTAGCATATCCATAGTCCAACAGTCAAAAAAACATGGGAAATATAAACTCTAAAGTGGTAACCCATAAAACTGTTCAGCCCCATAGCAGTGGAATGTCCATTAGATTTACCTCTTCTCTATGTTTTTTAATGGGAGATTTAACACTCATCTCTTCTCTATGTTTTTTAATGGGAGATTTAACACTCATCTAGCACTGATTTTTTACTTGCAGCATTATTTTCTGTTGATTATCATTTTTGTTTTGTGCCATAGGTTTAGTTAGTGCCCTATTAAATGTCAAAGCCATTGGACCTGCTATGGGGGTATGGTGACTAAATTGACCTCATAATCAGCAAAGGGTGAGATTCAAGTTGCATGCAAGGGAAATATCCGGAGGAATAAGCTGCTTGAAATACCAACTTGCCAAAATCGGAAAATCCCTGAGCATGAAGAGGGTATTTGTTGTTTATCTACCTTAGAAATCTTACATCTTGCTAATCATTCAGTTCTTGATATTGGTAAGAAGACAAATGAGAAGGAAGCATTGAAGGTTAAACATATAGCAGAGAGGAGTTACAAGAAGCATGGGAACCACAAGATTCTTAGGGGTGGGGGAAACCCAATCCTTGGCTACCCCTTCCATAATGCCCTCGACAACATGATCTTTCTTTCTGTAGAGCTTAGTGCTTGAGGCACAACCGTTTATTAGGTTGTTGGCAAAAACAAGGGAGAAGCAAGAAGCTAACAAGATTGTTGCTAGATATTTTCATATGGAGTGACATTCCTTTCAACGTTGTGAAGAACAACTTGTTCTACCAACTATTGTTTGAAGTTGCAAACATTGCCAAGCACAACTTGTTCTACCAGTCAATGTTTGAAGTGTTGATTTGGGGTAGCATCGGATGTGCTCTAGCCTCGAAACTTGGTGGAGAGGCTAAGGCACATGAGATCTCCAATACCCAGAAATGGTTTGGGCAGATTCTAAACAGTTTGGGAGATATTAAAATAATTAATATTTTTAATGGAGCCCCTAGCCTCGAAACTTGGTGGAGAGGCTAAGGCACATGAGATCTCCAATATCCAGAAATGGTTTGGGTAGATTCTAAACAGTTTGGGAGATATAAAAATAATCAATATTTTTAATGGAGCCTCTAAGTCTAAACTTAGGGAAAATAAAATATTAATGTGAATTAATATAAAACTGTGTTAGAAGGGTCCAAAAGTCATGGATCAAGCTAGAGTTAATCTTAGCCATTGATTAGGGACTTAATCTCGGCTGTTGATTTGTAAACGAGAAAAGTATAAGAGGAGGCTTGAGGGTCACTTGGAGAACACACCGAGTTGATCAAGATTTCGATTTTTTGGGGCAAGGTTTGCTGAGGAAGTCGAAAGAGTGATCAGAGTTGCAGCTGAGGCGTAGTGAATACAGAAGCAGAGAGGCAAAGATAGTACCAGGAGGATCAACGCAGAAGCCAGAAGAGAGGGATGCAGAGCTAGCCAGAGGTTCAAGCAAAGGAAGCCAGGGCTCACACAGAGGCAGCCAGGAGCTGCGCACTGCCTCAGAGAGCTAGCGTGGGTGACGCAGAGGCTCTAAGGGCTAACTCAGTGCTTCCAGAGGCTTACGCAGGGCGAGCTAGGGTGACACTTGGCAGACGCTGGGCCAGAAAGTGCTAACGCAGTCCCTAGAGGCTGACGCTGGGGTTTTTCGTGGGGCAGATTGGAGCTGGGAGCTATCAGAGTGTTTATCTGGGTTTCAGTCGAAACATCTGTCTCCGACTAAGAGGTACTATTGCTGAGATTATTCTCTGTTGGGTGAGCCAGTTTTGGCACCCAGATTGTATTCTGAAATTGCTTAAAAATTAAAACCCTCAGATAGCTGCACTAGTTTTCCCGCATTGGGTTTTTCCGGGGACATTGGTCCAAAAACAGCGGTGTCACTTGTGTGCTTGTTTTGTTTCCTTCAGTTGATGATCTGTAATGTGTTGAGCATGTACTTGTATTTATTTTCAGTATTTACATGGTAAATAACTTGTTAATTAATCAGAACAAGTAGGTAGAAATAAATCAGAAAGTACATGAAGGGTTTCTAACGAGTTAGACTTAGAAATTCCAACATGGTATCAAAGTGTGTTTGTAGATCATAGGAGAACTGAGGACATCAGCCGAGCAAAGCAGCAGTATTAGAAAACAACTGTCCTGAGTGACAGATGCTGTTCCTAGCAGAGAAGCAACAAGGAAGGGGT
The DNA here is from genome assembly GCA_000404065.3 of Pinus taeda. NCBI lineage: Eukaryota > Viridiplantae > Streptophyta > Pinopsida > Pinales > Pinaceae > Pinus > Pinus taeda. The sequence goes on from APFE030207610.1 coordinate 110,175, forward strand.
GACGCAGTGCCTGCATCATCAAGTTTGAGCCAGGAAGAGGATCAACATAGTGGCAAAGGGGAGCAGACTCTACCTACGCAGCGCACGATCATCTTTCTCAGTCAGGAAGAATTGATGCCTGTGGCCAAGAGGTGCGGATTTCGCTGGTGTCGGGATTGCGCAGAGTCTAGAAGTTATAACCTTCAGTTTGCTGGGGCTTAGGAAGCTGTGGATAAGTTGCAAAGTGAAGTTGGTGGGGTACTGTAGTCAGAATAATACCTAACAGGGCAAGACCAAGGAGGAGGGAGTTGCTGCCGTGGATTTCTAGCCAAGAAATCTGGATTAGTGGTGTAGTTGCACTAAGGATCAGAGTGGGGTTATCTCGACATTGGCAGAGGGGTTTTTAGGAGGGAAATCGAGGCTCAGAGGGAGTCACACCGAGAACTTCCAGAAGGGAAGTAGAGGAGCAGCGAGATGGCAGTGAACGGGGTAAGGGACCAGGATAGACTGGACGAAGCCTCAAACTTTGTAGTTTGGAAGGCCAGAATCTTGTCCATTATAGACAAGAATCATGTTAAGCACTTCGTCTTGAGGACGATACGATCCCAATTGACCCAGTTGAGAACGACAAGTATGAGGAGGCAATGGCGAGGGCTAAGAGCATCATCCTTGATGGGGTCAAGGACCATGTAGTACCACATATTGCCGAAAAGGACACGACAAATGAGATGTGGGAGGCCCTAAAGAAATTGTACCAACGTACTTCTGTGCAGAGAAGGGTGCTACTAGAAAATCAGCTGCGGTCATACCAAATGCAGAAGGGAGAACTAATCGACATCTTCCTCGGTCGATTGAAGGAGATCCGGGATCAATTGACTTCCATAGGGGCCACGCTGGATGAAGAATTGATGGTGAGAATAGCCCCGAACACAGTCTTTGAAGACTGGGAGGTGTTTGTCTAGAGCATACTGGGCAGGGCAACCCTTCTAGATTGGCGGGAAACAATAGCAAGGGGATCATAATCAAGAAGGAGGAAGAGGAGGATGTTGCCCTAGCATTTGAGGGGAAAGCAAGAGAAACAGAAGAAGGACCTCTCCAAGGTCAAATGCTTCAACTGTGGGGAATTGGGTTACTATGCAAGCCAGTGTCTCAGGAAGAAGAGTAAAGGAGAGGCTTCTGAGACCAAGGCAGTGCCAGCGAGGGTGGAGAAAGAAGTGGAGACAGATGATGACTGTGCCATGAGTGCTCACACGCCACTTGAGCAGAAGTGGGGAGACATCGAGTTGTAGTCAGACGGACTACAGGCGATGAGGAACAGGATCCTCGAGGTACTCACAACCTCTTGGATTATACCTTGCTACAGGAGCCCCAAAGAGGAGTAACAGTACTGGCGGATGTCGGTAGAGACGGATGCAAGTGGAGCGTCAGAGGGAGCTACAGTGCAGGATTCCCAGGACAACGTGAGGCAGCAGTTCAAGATGCATAGAGTTGTTGCTGCAGCGCGGAGGTTAGAGAGGGAGCACTTGTCAACGAAAGAGGGAGTTTCAGCATCGAGGGTGCCTCTAGCCTGACAAAGATGTCAGAGTTGGGAGATCAGTTACTTACTTCTCAGTAATTGAGTTGCAGTGCAACAGTTAGCAGTGGCAGTGGTATGGGCAACACGATGCAGTATGATGAGAGGGATTGCAGTGCAGATGCAGTAGTGGCAGTGGAAGAGCCATGGGTAACAACACAAATGCAGAGGGAGTTGCTGTATAGATGCAATAGTGGCAGTGGCAGGGCCATGGGTAGCAGTACATGATGTAGTAGCTTCAGAGGATGTTGGGCAGTAGGCCTAGCATTGGCATAAGGACCGATGTTGGATGATCAGGGTGATGCTCAGTTAGGAGTATCACTAGAGCACAGTCCTCGCTAAGAGGGAGTGTTGATTTGGGGTAGCATCATATGTGCTCTAGCCTCAAAACTTGGTGGAGAGGCTAAGGCACATGAGATCTCCAATACCCAGAAATGGTTTGGGCGCAAAGCCATCAAGAGGTTCACGCAGAGCTCACGTAGAGGCAGCTAGGAGCTACGCAGTGCCTCGGAGAGTTAGTGTGGGTGACACAGAGGCTCTAAGGGTTGACGCAGTGCCTCCAGAGGCTTACGCAGGGCGAGCTAGGGTGACGCTGGGCCAGAAAGGGTTGATGCAGTCCTTAGAGGCTGACGCTGGGATTTTTCGTGGCGCAGATTGGACCTGGGAGCTGGGAGCTGTTGGAGTGTTTATCCGGGGTTTCAGCCGGAACATTTGCCTCCGACTGAGAGGTACTACTGCCGAGATTATTCTCTGTTGGGTGAGCTGGTTTTGGCACCCAGATTGTATTTTGAAACTGCTTCATAATTAAAACCCTCAGATAGCTGCACCAGTTTTCCCGCATTGGGTTTTTCTGGGGACATTGGTCCAAAAACAACGGTGTCACTTGTGTGCTTGTTTTGTTTCCTTCAGTGGATGATCTGTAATGTGTTGAACATGTACTTGTATTCATTTTCAGTATTTACATGGTAAATAACTTGTTAATTAATCAAAACAAGTAGGCAGAAATAAATCATAAAGTATATGAAGGGTTTCTAACGAGTTAGACTTAGAAATTCCAACATGAAGTTGAGAGGGTATAGGGGCCTTTCTTGTGATAAGTTGAGAGGGCATCGCCTTTTAGGGAAAGACCAATTGCACTCATAGATTCACCGAGCTTAGGGAATCACGGGAGATCACCAAACACATTATGATGATAGATGGTTGGATAAATGGAAAGGACAAGTCCATTCTTAATTTCGTGGTTAATTGTCCTTAGTGGACAATGCTTATCAAATTTGTTGATGCATCTATATATGTTAAAAATGCATAGTTATTATGTGACTTGTTCGATGGGTTCTTCCAAGAGATAGGTATACAATATTTGCCCAAGTCATTGCAGATAATGTTGCAAATTTTGTGGGACCCTTGTATTGGTCTCCTTGTGCCACCTGGTGCATTGATTCAATGTTAAAGGACATGGGTGCAATTTCTCGAATCAAGGATATTGTTGAATAAACTAGAAGTTTCATTGAATATATAATATATAATCATACATATGTTCATGTTAGAAATATTGAGAGGGGGGTGATGAATCATTATTTCCTTTTACAATTTTTATTTTACCAGTTAAGATCACTTAAAAACAGAGCACAAAATTAAAAACAAAATAAATCCTTTTATTAACAACAAATGGTGAAGACACCAATCCTTTATTACAAAAATTTCCAATTTGTATAATCACACCAATGATTCCTTCAGAGTACCAACTCTAGAGGTGAATTCGTTTTTCTTCCACTCTTTGGTCAACATAACACCCCAAAACCCTACCTTATTGACCGCAGAGTACCAACTCTAGAGGTGAATTTGTTTTTCTTCTTCTCTCCCTTTGACCCTTTACTAGAGCCCTTCTTGGCCTTTCCCTTTCTTGCTAGGGCCACATTCTCGTCATCCTCGTGTTTCTAGGTTTTAATGCTGCTATTGCCATTGACAAGATTTCGTCTAAGCTCTTCCTGAGTGAAATTGCTCCACAAATGATCCCAAAACGATAGGTTATCTTGTCCATTGATCACTTGAACGAGTACATCCCATCGCGTTGAGAACCTATTCGAGGCCGTTCTCACGAGCTCATCATCAGTTAATTGATCTCTGACTATTGTCAACTCTTCCTTGACAAGTGGAACTTTGGTGAGGTAACCAACAACATTTTCACCCTTATTCATTCAGGTATTTCTCAGCATCTCTCTAAGAATCAACTTCATGTTAACGATAACACCCTGGAACATCTTTAGAATGGTGTCCAACATCTTCTTTGTTGTATCCAAATCTGCAATATGTGGAACAATATGATCCTTGACCTCGTGTAGGATTATTCTCCTTGCCTTGGCATATTCCTTCTTGTATGCTAGAGCCTAGAAGCTGCGTTGCATCTGTTGGCATAGCTATAACACTGGTCACATATTCCTTAAGGCCATTCCCTTCCAGCAACAATGAAATTTTGGCTTTCCAGACACCAAAGTTAGAAGCTCCATCCAATTTTTCCCGATCTCTTAAGCTTGCTGAAGCCATTTCTGAAAACCCTCAGAAAATAGACAAATTCCAAATAAACATGAAGAAGTCAAATTGCATTTTATAAACCCTCGATTTCTCTCCCCGTGTTCTACACTGAGCCTCTTCTGCCCTTAGATCGACGCTTCACTTAGTTGATTTGATACCATGTGGAAATTATGTTGTAGTTATTGGTGATATTCTTCTATCTTTTAAGATTATTTTCCTTCTGTAAATTAGCTTACGACAAATACTGAATAAAACCACAACTGCAATTTCACCAAAAAATAATGACAGGAATTGAGAAAAGAATGCACACATAAAAAATTGGACACTTATATTTTTGGTAAAGTAGTCCCTGGAAAAACCCTGAAGGGAAAATCAATTTTCAAATGAGGGCTTTATTATTAGTATCTTTAGCAATAAATCTGCAATGGAGAAATACAATTTGCTTGTTTCTCATTGGAAAAGCTTTGGAAAAATTATTTCTTCACTTCTGCAAGTTAAATTGACCCTCTGGAAGCTAATTGACCCACTGAAAGCAACTTGACCCACCTCTTGCAATTCACATTGCCTTAGATTGGCTACTCGCACTGCCTCAGCCAACTCACATTACCTATGGGAAATTATTCTGGCAAGATAATTTGCCTCCAGAAACTCACTAAAGCCACTTGCACCACCTCAGTCAATTCATATTTCCTTTTGGTAATTCGATGTATGACTTCGACAACTCACACTGGATAAATTGGGTATTCACTTTGGAAATTCAGTCTCCCTTTGTAGAAATAAATCGGTCTCCTTCTGTATCTCAGAAATTGGAAGCAATTGTGAAGAATTCTCTCTGGCAAACTCCTCCTCAATCACTTTTGTTGAAACCCTCGATAGTGTCTCCCACACCATCACTTCTCCCTTGCTATCACTACAAATGTATTGTTTGAATGATCTCCAAAGGCCCCATCGATCTCCTCTTATAATCTCTTGTTGATGAATCAACGACCATGATCGAATCACAATCGATGGCGAAGATCTTATCGACTTCCTCAAATCACTTTTCTAGAAGTCTCTAGAGCAAAATTGATTTGTCTAAATTAATCCCGATTAATCAACCCATTTCCCTAAGTTAGGCTTAGGAAAAGAATTAAAACTCGTTAATTAAATTTAATCAAGACATTTCACTTAGAAACTTTTCTGGGTATTGAAGATAATTAATTCACTTGTGTTCCTAGCCTGACAGACACCATTTGAGACTTGAACACCTGTCCAAGCTACAAAAACTAACAGAAGGGTCTATACGCTTTCCATCTTAGGCCAATCCACTAGAAACAAACTAGGGCCCTAGACCTTAAGGCTTAGATCCATAAAGGATAATTGGTTTGATGATCATGCCAAAGAGGTGAATCTTGGATGAGATATCATGGATGTGACTTTGAAACTGCTTTGTCTCAAGAAGGGCAAGGGAGTCATATCCATTGTTAGTCCAAGTCTAAAAAGCATGGCTCAGATTGAAATGAGTTCTTGACATTTGGGCCCCCAATTAGGCATGGGTTGCGATGGTCTCGATCTCTGCGACTTAGAAGTGTTGGTTAGAGAGTGCGCTTCAACACATTGAAGATCAAAACCTTAGTCTTAGGTCAACTATCAACTATTGAAGGTCACAAAAGCTGGACATGGCATCAATCTGTCTTTGCAGCCCATTGGGTGAGGAGGCTAGGAGGATCACATCATCAGCAAATAGAATCAACATGGTGTACAAGAAAACCATCCATGTCCTATATTTTGCTCCTGAAGAAAAGACTCTAACTCGTAAATGTAAATCCCAAAAAGTTCATGCATAAGTGATATGATAACTTGGAACTACAAGTGTGGATATCTTAACTTGTATGGAGATTCTTTGAAACTCATTAGTTTCCATATTTACAAATCAAACACACACACACGTACATGTATTTCGTTGGGTTTGAATGCCAAAAGTCTGGAAGTTGGAAGGTGAAATTCAATGTCCTTTCGACTTCTCCCTATTTGATGTAACATTTGCCAAAAGTTTACTTCAACCCTCATGTTGTGTCATGCTGAAATATTGTGGACATTGTGTCCTTTGTATTATTGCTTGCATATTGCAATTTAGGTGTTGGCATAACATTGCAATGTAAGGTCTCGATCTTGCAGATTTTGCATGGTCTTTACTCCCCAAACATTGGGTTGTAGGGGTCTTCACTTCTTGCAATATTGGCTTGTGGCACAACTTTTTATTGTGTGCAAAGTTTCAATGTTTACAAAATTTCATGCAGTAGCTGATCTCTATGGCTTCGCAGCTAGAGGAGATAGACATTTGCACACTTCTACGGCATGCTCTCTAGCTAGTTCTCTGTAATTGCTAGATAATAAATAAAAGGATTAAATATTTGTGAGGAGGGTGCATGCAGTCTATGCTTGATCTATATTCGTGTGTTACTGCAAAATGCCTTTTGATTCTACTAGGTTTCTAAACTTGCACTTTGGATATTGCTTGCATACCTTACCCAGCATTTCTTACGTTTGAGTGGAGGAGACCAGGAAAGTATGTAAGTGGAAATCACTTTGAGTAAAGGAAATGAGTAAAAGACTTATTTCTGTTCTAGGAAAGTTTAAAGTATATGTTGGAAACAAGAAAGGAAATGCTTCGGAAAAGACATCCAATAGAAGGAACTTACCAAACAATACCAAACAACTGTGGATTTCAAAGTTTCCCATGAAAATGTATATTGTGTATGGTTGAGGATACTTAATTCCTTTGGTCTAGTTTTTACCAATTTCAATGGAGTTATAATTATCCAAGACTTGTATGCATATTTTGTGGATCACGGTAGCAGTGTGATCTGCTTTCTTTTATTGGTTTTCTATTCTAACTTTATCTATCCATATCCAGGGTGGAACATACTTCTTCAGGAACAGTGACAGAAAATAATTTTAGCTATAATTTTAGCTTTGATTGGGTTTGTAAGGAAGGTCATACAGTGACATGAAATTATTGACCATAGAAAAAGTTGTCAAAAGTAAGTAAATAGGATGCTTGATGTTATGGTGCCTTTCATTGAAGTAAACTGAGTCTAATTTACGATGTTTTACAGGCTAGGGTTATGTGTACCGGAGATACTGGTCTCTACACCTGAGCGGCTTTCCAACCTAATTGCATTAAAGGCACTTGATATATCAAGTATCTCTTTCCTGGCAAGCTCCTTTACCCAATTTATGCCCTGATGCTTTCCTTGTATATTCATCCAATAATTGTGTGGGTTTGAGCTATTTTATATTTGATAGGCTTTCTGCTATTCATTAAATGATCCCTTGTGTGATGAAACTGTCGTCCATTTAACCTGATTCACTACTTGATATGTATCACTTTTCTTAATGGTGCATTCTTTCAATTAGATTCCTGTTGTCTATTTTATACTCATATATGTAATACTAATTTTCAATAAGTGGAACTATGAAAGGGATTTTATGCCTTATGACCCTTATAACTCTTTTTGCAAGATGCTATGCAGCATACTTTATTGATGGTTAAAATTCAAGAATAATCGGGTCATCATACATATACTGGGAAGAAACCACTGTTACTGTAAATGCATGGAATTTTTGTTGCTCCCCTTGAAATGCAACTTCGTGATTAGGTAAAACTGCAGGTTTCTTTTATTTTGTAATTCAAGTTAAGGTAGACTGAAAGGAACAGTAGTCTTGAGGTAAAATTGTAGAAGAATATAGGACCTTGTGACATTTAAAATTATAAATACAAGATCCTTAGAGCTTGTGTCTGCATTTGCTTGGACATTCATCACGTATTGTTTTGATAATTACTAGCATATTTCTGGAATCTGGCTTCCGTTATGATAACACTTCTTGCCATCTTTCTCTTTTAAATCTGTTTTTTTCATTCAGCAGATGGCCCAGTACATGAACACTCTTCTCAGCATAGTGACTGAAGACATATATTGTACTTGACTTATCTCCTACTTCTTTCAGTATTCAGCAGATTCTGTTCAAAGCAACGTCATGATGAGGGGCAACAGAACTGAGTAGAGGGCATCATAACCCATCAGCTCATATTACTGGCCTCTTCTATATCTTGAATGTTAGTAGTGGGATGCTAATGGCTTACCCCAGTTTCCTTTACCTTGTGGTCTTAACTCCCCATCTTGTACAAAACACCTATCATAAAATTGTTTGCCTTATTTTTTCCTACCATTTAATTTTGGAGATGCTTGAAACATTCCCTTGTCTTTTGCTCTGTATCTACTACTTTGACATTCTCATTAAATGTCAGTGCTTACTATTTCATTTCATTTCAGCTCCTTTTGTGCAGCAGATTCCTGATTTGAGTGGCAAATGCTTCCTTCCTTGCAGAAAAAACATTCACTTCTTATTTCTGCTTTTACTCCTCAAGAGTTGTATAAAGCAAAATTATAATGTATTTCTGTTTGCGAGGTATATTTTTGAGCTTAATGGGATAAGAAAGCTATCCTTTATTACATCCATGATCTTACCGTTCAGTGCTCTCATAAACCTAAGAAACATGTGAAAGATTCCACAAAACTTTTATTCTAACCAACTTGCTGGCCATGGCCTCAAGAAATGATAGCTCTTTCCCTCTCTGCAATGTTATGATTCATATTGTGTCTATGGTGCAGACACACAAAAATTTACTCTGAATATGTATTGTTAGTGCTTGAAACTGCCCGGTAACAAGGTAATTAGGAATCAGATCACTGTTACCATAAATCTGGTTCCTCTATGCTTTGGGCTAGTGCATGCTAGCCCTAGGAAGGGACCTCCCCGGTCGATTTGAGATGAAAATATTATACTAACCTGCAAAGAACAGTCTCGGATTTGCAAAAAACATATTGCTGGAAATTAAATTTCTACATATTAAATAAGCAGATTTACACATAATATTGACCTCATTTTTCATGCAAATCTGGGATTTGTACTTTCGACTCTGTAAGTAATACTGCTGTGATACACCCTAGTTGTCTGGGAATAGGAAAGGTAAGATTGGAGCATGTCCTCTTGAAATGTCTTTGCAGCTGATGCATGCAAATCCCATCGATAGGGCATGCTTAGTCAATTGAAAAAATGCAAGACTTACCCAAAATAAACCAATGGAAAACCACCTCAGGTAGACATCAAATGGTGCACCCTGCTGATTTCTGAAAACCAATGCATAGGTAAATATATCAGATCTAGATTTACACTACTGGAATTCTTTAACCAAATAAAGTTGCAGTAAAATTTAGAAAAGCAAGAAAAAATAGGAAAAAATGCAAATCTCATGCATGCACAAATTTTCTGCTCTTCAACATCAGTGCATCATTCAAATAACTTTCAAACTTACAGAGCCCCCATTCTGGGAAAATGGCTCTGAGAAAAAATAGAAACGAGACCCAGCAAACCTAAACTTCCAGCCCTCGTAAATCTGCCCCCGATCACCTCTATGCTGGGCCGTATGGCCTGTATGGCCTGCAAATTAATGGCTGCCCTCTCCTTCCCTGCTACTGCAATTCTTCTCCTTGCCTCAAAGATGAGAAGATCCTTTTTATTTTCTCTCTCTTTCTCAAAATTCTTCTTGAGAAAATAATTAAAATGTTTCTTCTCTTTCAATTGGCTTCCTTTTATAATTTTGAGTTGGGTCAAATCCCTAATCTCAATGGTGAAGATTAAATTTAATCTTGAGAGATGAGATCAATGATCCAATATTCAACTTAAATCACTAGTACCCAAACTTAGGCACTTTATTAAATTAAACTCACATTATAAAAAGACATTCACTTTATTAATTAATTAATAAAGTGAACTCCTAAGAGTAAGAGTCATTTAATGACTATTCTTGCAACTTGGACACTTTGCTTTTGTGGAAATACTGGTCAAAGCTACGATCATCAACACTACCTCTTAGTGAGGAAGGTATTCTCCATTGCTCCAAGCTTATCTCGAAAGAAGACAAACTTTCTGTTCACCAAAGGTTTTGGTGAGTATGTCTGAAACTTGTTCATTTGTTGGAATATACTGGAGCTTGATTGCTCCCTTCAAGGTTTTGTCTCTGATGAAATTGTATTTGATCTCGATGTGTTTGACTTGTCATGAAATACTAGATTCTTAGAGAGTTATGCAACTCTGATTGTCACAATGAATCACTGTAGCCTCGATCAAACAATTATGTAATCAGCTTGCGTAGTGGAACTGCTTCACAACTAACCAAATTGGTTGCCATATACTCAGCTTTTGCCGAAATTGAGTGCTACTGAAGTCTGCTTCTTGTTGAAATAGGAAATCATTGTAGGCCCCAAACCGAAACAATAGCCAAAGGTGCTCTTCCAATCTGTATCACTCCCTGCCTACTCTGAATCTGAATAGCCCTGCAGCTTCACCCCATCTCTATTGAGAAATGTAACTAGTATCGGTCTTCATAATTGTTGTTTAGCTCATGACATAATTCTTATGTATTTGTCAAAGAGAAAGAAAAAGAAAAATTATTGTAAAGATCAAAAGAAAATTATTTTTATAAGCATGGGTTTCAAGCTCAATTTATTTTGTTTCTAGGTCTAAGAACCCATTGTGTGCTTCTAGGGTTTGTGTCATGAGTCATAGTCCTTGTCATCTTGTATTAGACCCTTCTTGGGCTTATTGTATCTAAGAATAAATTTAATTTTGTGTCAAAAATGTATGTTGTGCCTCCACCAAGTCAACGCCATTGAAGGGATTAGACCACTTTGAAGAGACTATAAATAAGCTGGGCATTCGATCTATTGTGGCATCCATCCAAGTGAAGCTTGATTTGCAATCAAAAGGAAGTGCGAAGGCCTAAAGGAGTGAAAAAGACTTGAAGAAGAAGAAGAAACCCTAGCGAAGAAAAGAGGAACCCTAGCGAGGAAGGGAGGAACCCTAGCGAAGGAAAGGAGATTATTTTCTATTGTTTCTGGCTCACATGTGCGAGATTTTGGGTTGTAGGAAGAGGCCAAAATTGCAGGTCTGCAGTAGAGGCCGAAATCTTGATGCAGAAGGCCAAAATCTGTGATTGATGTAGTATTGAAGAAGGTTGACTCTTGTTGACTATACGCTGATCTTTGTCATCTTGGAAGGATGAGGTCTTTGTCTTGGTGGATTGGATGAGGTCTTTGTCTTGGTCAAAGGGTCTTGGTTGTCTCATTTGATTTGGTTCTAAAGGTAGAGGAGAATTTTTGGGTTTTCCCCAAGAAGAGGGGTTTTGACCTGGATGAGAGCCTACATCTCGCCTCTTTGTTGTTTTGATCTTCATGCATTTATGTTTTGGTAGTTGCTTGATGATAAAAAGATAAAAGAAGACCTAAAAGAAGATAATAAGATTGCAAAGAAATCACAAGTAATTATCAAGTTATGAAAATCTTTTTTCCTTTTTAGTTTTCTAACATGGTATCAAAGCTAATGTGAAGAAGAAGGAAAAAGGTAGCTTGAAGATCAAAAACTCTCATCATTTTAAGAAAGGATTCAAGAGAAGTTTTTAAGGCAGGTCATAAGGAGAAGTAAACTCTTATCTATTGAACCTTTTGAAGATCCATTGAAGGACTCCATTTGCTAGGAGGAAGTAAGTCTTGAGAGATCTTATCGAAGTCTTGAAAGGTAATAAGCTGACTTGAAGAAGCAAGCTACAAGGATATCTAGACTCCTTCATAAGAGTAACATTGACTAGTTTACTTATGGCCACATCAATGAAATCCAAGAATAAACTTCAAGGAGCTTCTAACTTTAGAGCATGGAAGACAAGGATGGACCTCATCGTTGCAAGGGATAAAGTTTTGGAAATAATACAAGGATAAGTCAAAGAACCTATAGATGATGTTGGAAAGGAGAAGTTCAAAGAAAATAACAAGATATCCATGAACCTAATTGTGGATGGAGTTAAAAGATAACTTGATTCTCTACATATCCACGCTAGATACTTTAAAGAAAATGTACGATGCTTTCTCCAAGTTATTTACAATCAAGAATATTGGACAAGTGGCAAGTCTAAAGAATGAACTCTGAACTGTCAAAATGACCAAAGATGATACAGTATCCTCCTACTTTGTAAGAATTGCCCATATAAGAGATGAACTACAAGCAGTTGATGAAATAATTCCTGATAAGGAACTTGTGATCGCTGTCCTTCTAGGACTACCAAAGTCTTGGAATGCCTTTGTAGTTGGAAATAGTAGTTGGAAAAATTCTCCCTCCTTTGAAGAAATGTGGTCTGCTTGTACTCAAGAAGAAGCTTGTCTTTCCTGGATAGGAAGAAAGCAAGAAGAAGGAAACACCTCAAATGCCTGTTCTTCCCATTTCAAGAAGAAAGGAGGGAATAAGAAATTTAAAGGGTCAAAGAAAAATCATGGGAAGATTGACCTTTCTAAAATCGAATGCTATCATTGTCACAAAATGGGACATTATAAGAACCAATGTCCTGAGAATCCTAAGAACAAGAAAAGATAAAGAGATCAAGCTACAATTGCCATTGATGAAGCTCCACCAAAGGAGCAAAACTGAGGACTTCGAGGTTAAAGATTTATTCTATTATGTCTTTAGGGATATTATCCCTTGTATATCCTATGCTTATAGTATAGGTTATTGTTTTCAAGTATTGTAAAGTTTCTCTTTGGTTTGACTCCAGGGTCAATCATTGTTTTTTGATTTCTAGGGTTTATAGATCTAATATGTTTTGTTAGAAATTTTTTGAGTTGTTTTGATAAATTGGAGAAATCCCTCATAAAACTAGGTTAATGCAAGATCAAGAGGGAGCTTCCAACTTTTCACAAAAGATAAATATTCCTTATTTCTTTCATTATTTTCTTGATTCCCTCTATACATATTTAGCTTTATTTTTGATGCCTGATTATAATCCTTTCTTTGTGTTTTCTTTGGAAAAAGGATTTCAGGCATATTCTAAAGAAGAAAGGATTGCGATTAGATTTAGAGGGAGCCTCCAAAAGAATGACTTGAGAAGCTTTGGTACAAAGAAATCCCTTCAAGTTTTGTAAAGAAAGCAACTCAAGGTATGTTTAAAATCATAAGATTTGTAGCAAGTCTTTATCATAAAAGAAGGTACAATCATTTTGTCTTTATAATTTGCTTTAATAACTCTGTCATGTCTAGGGTTTGGCTATAAAATCGTAAAGATTCTTTTGTTAAGGTGTTTAGATTAAATAAACCCTTATAATAACTTCTTTTGCTATTTGTTCATTTTTGGTTAAACCCTGACCTTTTGATTTGTTAGGGCATATGATAAAAACCATATCTTTTTAGGGTTTGATGATATTATCTAGGGTTTATGATAAATATTAAAAACCCTAGCAAAAGTTGAAATAAGATTCTAGGACTTGAAAGAGAAACCCTAGATGCTTCCACACAATTGAAATCCTAATAAGGTTTAGGTTTGGAATATACAAGGTTTATTTTCTTGTTTGAAATTTTTGATAACCCTAGATGCTCTCATTGATAAAGTTAACTTCATGTTCTCGTATATTTGTACTTGGTCGTATTTGTTGATAAGATTTGTAGGTACATATAGTTTGCAAGAGGTTTTAAAGAGGTATGCCTACCTCATACTTGATGATGACCTTATGATGATGTTGAGCATGGTGGAAAGAGGGAGTTATAAGGACCTTGATAACATTGAAGATTAAATTGATGTTTGAAAGATAACCTTGTTGCCATATGAAGGTAAAGAATCAAGTTTTGGAAGGTCAAAGTTCTTCGATGATATGATGATATAAAAGAAAAACCCTGTATAGTTGGAAGAATAAAGTTGTTGATAAAATGATCCCCCTAGTTAAGAAAGAGCTTGGATGAAGGAAAGTGTATATCCTCCATAATTGAGACGAAGGACATGTTGTGTCAACCATACATATAGTAAGGAGAAAATGAGATCAGAGAATAGCTAAACCATTGCTGGTATTGATGTGTTGAAAATATGATTTAGTTGTTTTGAGAAGTGTTGAAGCTGAGTTTGGTGCTGTTGGTGAAGTTGAAAAAGAAAGCTTCCGTCGAGATTTGTTTGGATATTGTGATGACCTAAGCAACATCAGAATGGTTGAAGACCTCAAAGATTGTGCTAGCGTATCAATAATAAGAACCAATATATTGGAAGAGATTGTGGTCGTGAGGCTACAGTATGTTCAGATGGATGAACAAGTAGCTGATGTGTTGATCTCTCAATGGATATCTCTGATTTGGTTGAGAGGGAGAGATAAGTACCATAAGCTGGTCGTATGATGGTAGTTGGGAGGACATCTTCGCCTGGTTGGTGTTGAGATCTCAGTTATAATTTGGCCTTGATGATGTCTTATGGAGGTTCGTTTTAGTGTTTGACCTTGATGATACCTAGATCCCTGTGAGGGTTGGTGTTTTGGCATGGAGGCCTAGATGGTATCTATATCCAGTTGGATTGATACCAGGGCTATAGCCTGATGGTACCTGTCACCCACCACTTGTGGGTAGTGTATATGGGAGATTTTTTTTCTCCTATATGGTCCTCAGTTGACAGCCAACAACCCCTTGCAAACCCCAGATTGTTCGATGTGCCATTTTCTCTGCCACTTGAGCCAACAATATGGTTCCTCGCCCATCTATTATGAATGTATGTTTGAAGGTGAGCCTCTCGACCCCAAAGGTATGCCCTTTCATTGTTGTAGTTGAGTAGTTTTCCTTACTTGTCATGGATACCTTTGGGCATGAATTGGTGGGTGGATTCAGCGGAAAGAGTGGGTTAGGTTTGTATTCTTGTCTCCATTGCCCAATTTCGTGGTTACCCTTGTATGTTAGTCCCATGGGATCTCCTTTACTAGCCATTAGCTTTAGGGTTGGCACTTCATGGGAAATCCCGATTTTGGTTGCGTGGTCTCGCTTCCCGACACCACCTACAATACTCCTTTTCCACACATTTGAGCCCCATTCATCTCTTTTCCTGTCTGGGTCCACATAGGGTTAGCCCCCCCTCCCTTTGTCTCACCTTGGGTCGGGCTGAAACGATGTCCCAGAGGTTGATGTAGCTAAAAAGAAAGTGAAAAAGCATAATTTGGTCACTCTCAATAGGAAATGTACCAGAAAATGCAACAAATGGACGAAACATACAAATTTAGCATGTGGGCAAAAGCCGAACATGAGCTCTACCCCTTATTCATGGCCATCACCCTGGTTCCTATGTGCCCTAGATGAACCCCCTCCATCATTAAGGAACCCATGATTGTCCCAACCCATGGTGGGCGATGAACTGCCCCACCTCAAGGGGGTATCCATTGCTACATATTACACATCATGCTTTCCATCCCTTGGAGCCTCGAGCAATTATCAAGAAAAAAATTGATCAAAGGCAAAAGGCATATGAAGAAGGGTGGAAAAACAAAGGCCGGGGTAACTCACGTACCATGATTTTCTCTCCTACATTCATATACCCAGGTGTGGGCTTCCCTTGTTATAGCTACCCAATATACCTTGACATGTGGTTTGGATGTTTCCCCTCGCCCTCACTCCATTCTATCATTGTATCATTTGTCACCAACCTATTAAAGGATGCAATATGGACATGCAATCCCCTTGAGAGGTTGAAACCACCTAATAGGGTCCTTGGTTAACCCCCTTTTGAGCTTGGAGACACTTGTACTTGCTAAGGCCCACTATGGAAGGGCATGCCACCATGAAGTGCCCCATTGATCCCATAACTTGTAGGCATTATTACTTGATTATTCTAATCATTTGTTGTATTGGAGGGCAAGGGAACACATTGGATCTTATACAGGATTGCAGGTGGGTCTTCATTTAGGGCTTGGTCTCCCTATACGGGGTCCTAGCCCTCCTGAGGGCCACATTGGCACTTGTAGGTGAGCATTGAGAGCCATGGGCCTCTACCATAGCAGATATTACTTCATAGATCCTAAACAACGTTGATTGATTGCTCATGTTCGACCTTTGGATGAGGATGATGCACCTGGTCCACCATGCCAATAGGCTCCACAGTTGCACCATACACTTGGAAGATGTTCCAGGATGCCTCCCGATGCAAATGGAGGGTTTATGTCATCACTCCAGCCCTTAAAGATGGTTTACATGCATATTTGATCCATTTGGAGATCCATGAGGTTGTCCTTGTGCCCCACACCCACTTGGGAGCACCACAGGTTCTTGATTGGATAACAAGGGGCCAACCTGTTGTCCAATATGTTTGCAGCCCTTTTCTTCATCATGGAACCCCTTGGACTTCATTAGGTCTCCTCAAAGGCCCAACGACTCACTTTGATGATCATTCGACCCTCTTGAGAGGCTTATTCATGTATTACTGAGCTATTTCGTGGGCTTGTCACCAAATGTTATTGTTATTTTGCACATTATTTTATTCTAGGGGCTAAATTAGGCCAAAATTAGCCAAATCAAATTCTGTAGACATTGTATAAATCGATGATGAGTTGATTCATTCTCTCATCATCACTTGGATTGGATCATATTCTCTCGTGAGATTTTCGCTATTCTCTTTGGAGAACGAAATTGGATGGATGGATGAATTTTGATGTTTGGATCTCTTCATTTTTGTCTCGGAGCTTCTATATTGGGCATGATGATGATTGGATATACTTGTTCTCGCATGTAAGTTCTCTTTTAATGCTATTTCTTCATTTTCTTATGTCACATGCATGTTGTTGGGGAATTTTGCTATACTAGGCTGAAATTTGCTGCTTTTCTTGTGTGAAATTGTGGAAATTTGTCTTTTTATAGCGTTGCATCATGTCATGGGCCATGTTTGAATAAGTGAATGTTCCTAAAGATATTTTTATCTTAACAAATCATCACATATTGCACATCAAAGTTTAAGACCTTGAAGCAATTGTCCCATGCCGTAATTGCGATGCAAAATTGTTATAAAGATCTCCTTGATGAAGTGAAACCATCCCAAACATTGGAATCATCTTGACTCCATTTCTCCCAAAGGATTAGGCACTGGTTCTACGTAGGTGATCACCCTAAAACATATTTTTCTCACCTTTCTCTCTTTCTTTCTAGGTCTGGCCTACATAGGTCACCTAGGGCATCAATTATCTCACAATCTAGCCATCCAAACACTTCGCTTTTTGGTCCACAACTGCGTTGGAGTTTGCTCTAGAGGCCCTCCAAATTTGAAGCAAATCCGACAGTGGGATCTCAAGATATTGCAAGCCCTAGCTCGAGGATCATTTTTTGCCCTAAGTTTCCCTTGGCTTTTGACCTCATTTGTATCATTACATTCTATTCCAAGAATATTTGTCCATTGATCCTCTTCTCTTCCACAATTAGGTCAAGCCCCTCTTTGAGCGACCAATCCCTCTTACTTGACCTGATTTTTGGGTCCACTTGGTTTCATGTGGTCCCGCAAATTTTCGAAGATAATCTCACAAAGACCATTTGGAAACCAAGTCTTCACAAGGGTTTTTAGCAATGTTGCGAAAATCGTTATCGGGATAATATCGACGAGGGGAAAAATCAGAAAAAATCATAAAAATTGGGAAATAATCGGGAAAAAATCGTAAAATACAAAAATATTCATTCTTTTTTCAAATTTTTAATATCTAAAGCATTTACAACATAAAATAAATACATTGACACATAAATATGATAAAAGAACTAATATATAAGATGTGTAATATCATTTCTAGTGCTACATCACACATAACAGTGAATCATGTCCTGAATAGTAAGTCCCGACTCCTGAGTCCCAACTCAGCCTCCAAATATCAACAAAAAATATAATAATGTATCTCATATCATGAGCCATAATGTCATATACAATGAAATGAACCAAATAACTAAAGTCTAATACTACTGATTTCCTCTGCCCCTCTTGCGAGAAAATGCAATAACTTTCCCTTTCCCTCTAGATGTAGATGCCGGTGGAGTTGTTAGTAGACTCTGATGTGCTCTAGAACCTAAAGAAGTAGGAGCTAGCGGAGGTAGACCACGTCCTCTACTGGTGGCAGTGGTAGCCCGGGTAGGTGGTGTCACCTCCTCCTCCTGCTCCTCCTCCCCCTCTACGCCTTCCACTACCTCATGCTCTAACCAATCATCGGTAGACTCCATGAGAGGCCTTTCGGCCTCAACCCTCCATGCAGCAGCGGTGTCAATTCCATCCAATGAGATGGCCTCCATATCAGGTATCCTCTCAAGTTGCCTCACCCACGGGCCACAATTGAAGATTGTAGTAGATGTAGACCATGTCATTAAGTCGCTGAGACTCCAACCTGTACAAAGATCATAAAATAATAGTTATAAAAAAATATTGTTTAATGATTTCAAAAAGTTAATTGGAAATTTGCAATATTTTAAGTTTTAAGTTTAACCTGTTGCGCTTCTTGTTGTGTATTTTTTCAAATACACTCTAGTTGCGCTTGCATCCTGAGGAGCTACATGTTTGGCTGAGGATTCGAATGGCAAGCTTTTGCAGATGGGGTACTCTGGCACCATAGATTATCCACCATGCATCTACAACAAAATTACAAATAAAATAAACACAAGAAAAAAATGAAATTTGAAAGTTGAAGCAAAGTATAAAGTTATGAACTTGAAGAGACAATGAAATTTGAAAGTTGAAGCAAAGTATGAAGTTATGAACTTGAAGAGACAATGAAATTTGAAACAAACTAAATAATACCTGGCATTTTAGTCGTCTTATCAATCACAGCCATCTCAAAGCCAAATGTGCCACCTGCCATCTTGCATATCTCCATTTCTTTGGAAATTTCGACACGTTCTACTGGAGATCGCACCATCCTCTGAACACAGGTTAAGAATCCATCCATGATTTCAGCATCAAATACGAACCCACATGGGTAAGAAAATGCGGGGTTCAGGTAGATCCCTGCAGCATGAATGGGGTGATGGAGTGTGTTGTTCCATCGTTCATCAATCACTTCCCATAGGAGGAATTGTTTCTGAAACCCCTCATCTCCCTTATCATCATAGTAGGCTCGAATGGATTATTTGGCCTTGTCCATGGCCTCATACAAATAGCCCATTGCGGGCTTCTCACCATCAACTAATCGAAGAACCTTTACCAAAGGTTCAGTAATGGTGCACACCACCTGCACTCCCGCCTAGAAGTCTTCCTGGTATGAAACTAATCTGCATACGACCTCTCCCTCTGGTTTGTGGCTCACTGTCAAAGCACGCCACTGATCTGAAAGAAACATTCTCTTCACATCCCACATAATTCAAGAGGGATTGAAGAGATATGAAACTGGTGGCAAACCGTGTAATGGCAGGGCGCACCAACTCCTTGTTGTTGGTGAATTTTCTCATCAAGCTAAGCACAGATGCATGATTATATATAAATCTTGTAATGCTTTTTGATGAGTCAACAATATCTTTGACAAAGGAAAATTTTCCTATGTCCTCCAACATCAAATCAATACAATGTGCAGCACAAGGTGTCCAAAATAAAGTAGGATGCCTCTCCATAAGCATCCTGTCAGCAGGAACATAATTTGCAGCATTGCCCATTATGACTTGGACAACATGTTCTGCACCCACCTCCAAAATAAACACATCCAGCAAATCACATAAAGTTTTTGCATTTTGATATGTGAAGATGCATCAACAGATTTCATAAACATTGTCCCTTTGGGACAACCAACCAAGAAATTTATAAGGGTTCTCCCCTTTTGGTCAGTCCAACCATCTGACATCACAGTGCATCCTGTTTGTGCCCATGATGCCCTAAACTCCTCCAATCTTTTGGTGCAGTTAACCTTTTCATCTTGAAGAATGTGACCTCTAAAGTCATCATAAGAAGGGATTTTGTACCTTGGGCCAACATTTGCAATAACATCAATAGCAGGCTGAAAAAATGGATTATTCCTTGCAACACTAAAAGAAATATCACTCCAAAGGAGAAACTTACCCAACAACTTGTCAACTTGTTCTTTCTCATTTTTTAAGCATTGAAGTGATAGATGGTTGTGAACCAGGCGTGGTTCTAGGAACAAAAAATGATGAGGCAACTACAGGGTTGGTTGTAGACATTGATGCTGAAGTAGAACCAATGCCACTTCCATATTTACCTGAGCCTAACACCCTCCCTGCTAGTTGCTTCTTCATTCTTGCTGTGGCCACTCTCTCTTGCCCTAATTCTTCCAATGATCTCATGGCTCTTCGGATGATTTCTGCATTTGTATTGTTGCAAGGCCCTACATCATGTCCAGGAATTTGTGCAAGGTGATACTTCAATCTATAAACCCCCCCTGACATATGCTGCCCACACAACTTGCAAGAGAAATTCAATGTATCAAACCCTCCATCAGGTTCACCAAATTCCTATAGAGAGTCCAATTTTCTTGGCATGTTTGTAACTTGGTTGAACTCTTGAGTTTTAATGTAAGATGAAGTTTGAACTTTGAAGTTTAACCTATGGCACAATAAGGTTTGCAAGTTACAAAAAAAAAAAAATTACATACAGCAAACAAAAAAACCTCAACTCAATCCAAAATGATCTCTCTCCACTCTATGTAACAAAAATGAAAAAACACCATCAAATCCAGTCAAAAATCTTTGATAAATAATGGGTTATAGAAACCCAAGAAAAAACAAGAAAAATACCAAAACAAAATGGCCAAATTTGGTGCCCATACCTGGAAACCATAGTTTTCAGGAGGAATTTGATCCAAAGACAAAGTTCTCTTGCTTGGGATGCTAAAATCTCCAAGCTTCCTTCTCCTCTTCCCTAGTAGACGCCTTCCAAGGTTCCTCTCCTTCTTAGCTCTCAATCCACGCCGCTATCTGTTCAAAATGAAAAAAAAAATCATGTTTTCCCTTGTAAAAATGCACTGCCTGCCACCCCTAGGATAACTTCCCATCGAATCGCGATAACTTCAAAATTATCGCGCTTTTTTTGAAGTTAGCACTATTTTTTTCACTGATTTTTTGGAAAAAAAACCGCGTAGTAATCGGGCGAGTTTATTGGGATTTTGAAAAACTTGCGAATTTTTCATGTTATCGCGATAATATCGCGATTTTCGCAACAATGGTTTTTAGGATTAGGTCCGTCCTTTACAAAGCTTATTTGCAAAAGCTAACCCTTGAAACTCCCTTGGCCCTTCTTAGAGAGCCTTACACCTTGCTTCCCAAGCAAGCAAACCATAGAATTGAGTCTCTTTCATCAATAGGCCTTAGGAATCTCTCCTTATCTCTTCATGGATTCATCATTCTAGTGATTCCTTTTATACCGGGCATCCTCCCATCGATGAAAGTCCGTAAACGCTGTGAGAGCTGGGAGCTTTAGCTGAGGTGACATTGGGCTATTGCTCCATTGTTTCCCTTGACCTAGTAGTTTCCCTTTAGAATCCCCTCCTAGGACCCCTACTAGTTTGAGTGGTAACAATACCTATAGTGGCAAGTTGCCTTGATGAAACCTTAGTCTCTGTTGGGAGGATACCTTAGTAGTTTTGGTATCCCTAGCATTGCGTATGCCGTTGTACTCTTCTTAGAACATTTCGAATTGAGGTCAACCTTGTACTGGTTGAACAATTTTGAATACATGCCTAGTTAAGAAGGATGGTGAGAAATGTAACTAGTATAGGTCTTCATATTTGTTGTCTAGCTCATGACATAATTCATATGTATTTGTCGAAAAGAAAGAAAAGAAAAATTACTGTAAAGAACAAAAGAAAATTATTTTTAATAAGCATGGGTTTCATGCTCAATTTATTTTGTTTCTAGGTCTAAGCACCCATTGTGTGCTTCTAGGGGTTGTGTCATGAGTCATAGTCCTTGTCATCTTGTATTGGACCCTTCTTGGGCTTATTGTGTCAAAGAAGAAATTTATTTTTGTGTCGAAAATGTATGTTGTGCCTTCTCCACCAAGTTGACCTCAAGTGCAGTCAAGTCGGCATCATTGAAGGGATTCGACCACCTTGAAGAGACTATAAATAAGTTGGGCATTTGATCTATTGTGGCATCCATCCAAGTGAAGTTTGATCTGCAATAAAAAGGAAGTGCGAAGGCTTAAAGGAGTGAAAAAACCTTGAAGAAGAAGAAACCCTAGCGAAGGAGAGGAGCTAATTTTCTCTTGTTTTTGGCTCACACGTGCAATATTCTTGGTTGTAGGAGGGGGCCGAAATTGTAGGTTTGTACTAGAGGCCAAAATCTTGATGCAGAAGGCCGAAATCTATGATTGATCTACTATTGAAGAAGGTTGACTCTTGTTGACTAGAAGCTGATCTTTGTCATCTTGGAAGGACTATCTTGGGAAGCTGACTTGGTGTTTTGGAGGAGGTCTTTGTCTTGGTTGTCTGATTTGATTTGGTTCTAAAGGAAGAGGATTTTTTTTGGGTTTTCCCTTAGAAGAGGGTTTTTGCCCTGGATGAGAGCCTACATCCTTCTTCTTTGTTGTTTTGATCTTCATGCATTTATGTTTTGGTAGCTGGTTGAAGATAAAAAGATAAAAGAAGGCATAAAAGAAGTTAATAAGATTGCAAAGAAATCACAAGTAATTATCAAGAAAAGAAAATCTTTTCGCCTTTCTGATTTTCTAACAATCTCCATCAAGGTACCTCAAGCCATACTCCATTGTGCCCTGCAAGTATCTAAGCACATGCTTTGTTGCGATCCAATGCACCTGCTTCAACTCCACCATGTACTGACACAAGGTGTTCATAGCATAACAAATGTCTACTCGAGTGTTGCCCAGATACATCAATGAGCCAATCAACTGCCTATACTGTTCGGAATCTGGCAACCTCGACTCTGAAGTATCCACCTTCTTCAAGTCGGTCATCATTGAAGTAGCCTTAGAGCTACTGTCGATCCCTCTCGATCTCTTCCAAACCTTAAGCCCAAGAAGGTAATGTATCGACCCAATGTCTTTCATCTCAAATTCAGTCTCCAAACCTGATTTGCACTCAACAATCAACTTCTTTGCCCCTGTAAGAATCAAATCATCCACATAGAGCACTAATATGAGTGGCTCATATCCAACTAGTGTGAAGTATAGGTTGGAATCTGCCTCACTCTTGGTGAATTCCATGCTTTGCAAATACTTGTCTATCTTGGAGTACCATGCCCTCAGTGCTTGTTTGTGTCCACACAAGGCTTTCTTAAGCCTGCATACATGTGACTCTTTCTCATGTACCTCAAACCCCTATGGTTTCTTTACATATAACTCTTCCTCCATAACTCCATTGAGGAATGCTGTCTTCACATCCATCTAGTGAATCTTCCACCCCATCTTTGAAGCAATAAATATCACTGCTCGGATAGAAGAGTATTTGGTAACAAGAGAAAAAGTCTCCTTGTAGTTTACCTCTTATTACTAAGAGAATCCTCAAGCCAAAAATCTTTCCTTGTACTTCTCCACATTGCCATTAGTTGCATGCTTGATTTTGAACAACCACCTAGAATTCGCCACTAACTTCCTTACCGGTTTTAGCACAATCTCCCAAACATCATTCTTCATGATGGAGTTATGTTCCCCCACCGTGGCATCTCTCCACACCTGCTGGCTAGCTTCTTCTTCAAAGCTGGAAGGCTTTGATTGTTGAATTTTTATAACCATGGTCAATGTTCATAGTTAATATTTTTGGTCCTTGATGTTCTTGTAAAATTATTTTGTAAAACATGCTCTTCATGCTTTGTCAAAAGAAAAACTATAAAAATATGTTCTTCATGCTCATTTCAAAAGAATTTAAATTTTTAAAAATAAAATTTCTGGCTCCAAAAGAAGCCAAGTTGGCCCAACCCCCATTGGCACCCTTTCGGCCAACAAGAAGAGTATTTATAAGTTAGACTCAGTCTCCTCTCATGGCAATTCCTATCTCTCTATGTTGAAGACAATTCACATAATCTGAGGTAAGAAAAAGGACAAATCTGAGGTTTGAAGGACATATTTAAAGGATCAAATATTTGTGTTAGTAATTCTATTAAGCGATCAAAATTCTGAGGAAATTCTCTGTGCTAGACCAAAGTTCTCTGTGCTAGACCTGAAACTTTTAGTTTGACAAACTTCAATTCCATTCTTATCATTTTCCTCCCTTTGTCAACTAAAAGGAGAGACAACCGACATTTGATTTTGGAACTCCCCCCCTTCAGCTATAGAAGAGTTTCACCATCTTCATTTTACTGTAGAAGTTGTCTTCATGTGAGACTGAATCCTTCGGGGACACATAGACAACTATTTGACTGTAGATGACCACTTCCAAGGATCAATCCATGCATAATTGAGCTTCACTCTGGGTGGTTGCTTTTGCTTGCAACATCTTTCAGATGAATGATTTTTCTTGCCACAATGGTGACAAGGATGGAGGTCAAAGCATTTAGTCTTCATATGGCCATTTCGCTTACAATGATTATGCTTAATCAAATTCTGAGCATTGTCGAGAAAAACAACACTTACAAATTGAATTGGTTTTGAGAAATTTGGAACAAACAAAGTGTTTTCTTTGTTGTATCCTAGGCCATGTCGATCTTTGTTGAAGGAGATTTCTTCCCAAGGTTTGATCACTTTCTTGGAAAGACTATTCTGCTGTTGTTCTTCATACTTGCGGTTGCTACTAACATTCTATCCTTGATTTATTAAACCTTTTGTATCACATTGGGCATCAAGCATTAACAGTTTATCTGTTTGACATGCTGCATCAAACTGATCAATTTGATCTTTGGTACTACTTGTTGCATCATTAAGTAGTACAACTGGTTGGTTGGGGTCACTTGTGTCACAACTTATATCAACCTGATTGATTAGTTCATCTGTGCCACAACTTATATCAACTTGCTTGATTAGATAATCTGTGTTGCAACCTTCATTAATATGTTGAATAAGATCACTTGTATCACAACTTTCATTTGTTGATTGGATGAGGTCCTCTATGTCACAACTTGCATTTGTCTTCTCTTCACATTGTGCATCTAGTAAATCTTGCTTTTCACTTAACTTAATTTGAAGTGCATGAATGAGTTTTTCTTTCACTTCGAGCTCAATTTGAAATTCTTTCGCTGCTTCTAATGTATTATTCATTTGATTGATTAAGGTTTGAATTTGCTTCAACTTCTATTCCAATATTTCAATTGTGTTCTGTAACTCATGATTGCAATCTTTCAACTCTTTAATCTCCAGTTCTGCACTTTGAAGACGCTTTCCTCCTTTACCCATTATGAGTTTTGACATGCTCGCTTGTACTGGCTTGGTTGATTTTGCTTGATGGTTGCTTGTAACACTTGTGGGATTTGAAGATCTCGCTCGCTTGAATTCTTGAACTTGTGTGCCTGATTTAGTTTATCAATGGAATGGTTGAACTCACGCTCGCTTGAACTTTGTGAATGCTTCAATCAGCTTGACGTTTGCTTGAAATTTCTGTTAACAATTGAACGCACGCTCGCTTGAATTTTGTACTAGGATAAGGGTGTCGGATACCACCGAAAATGCATCCAATGTTTATAATGACAAGTTCAAATGATATTTGCTCGGTTGAAGAGAATTGACTCACTTAATTGACTCTGTTGAAGAGAATTGACTCACTTTACCTCCTATAAATTCACAATTTGGGTGTCGGTTTCAACTGAGAATACACCCTTACAATTCAACTCAATTTGAATTTGATTACAAGCTAACTTACAAATTATGATTTGCAAGTTACAATTTTGTTTTGAGTGGACTTTTACAAAAAAATTGCAAGTGCATTGTCCAAAAGTTTGATGTTGAATTGATGCAAATGTTGTTGATGTAGTTGATTGTTGATGTAGATGACAACTTCATTAACTTGATTGCCTTGAGTGAATGATGTTGAATTGCTTGTTGATGTAGAAGCTTTTTGAATGCTGATGTTGACAAGCTTGATTATATGTTGCAACTGCTTGATTGCTTGTAGTTTGCTTATTTAAGATTGATTACATGAGCTTGAATGGAATTGATTATGTGCATGCATTGCCTTAATTTGTTGTGTACTTCATGTGTACCATATTAGAAGGATAGTGTCAAAACTAGACACAAAACAAAAACAATATCAAGAATCATGTGCGATCACAACCACACTCACGGTGTACCTAAAATCCCCTTATTCAATTTCGGGCGGATCTAGGACACTTCAACGCCACACAAAAAATATGTCTTTATTAAGTATTGAAGTACCTCAACCTTCACAACATTGTCATTGAGACTTCTCAAGTAATGAGAATCCCATGCTCGCAAACATTGGAAGCAAAATGTCTTCAAAAACTGGATGTTCACTGACTCAATCTTTCTCAAAGTAAAACATTACTTTGAATTACAAGAATGACTTTCTCTAAAAAAAAAATCTCTTATCACTCCAAAAAGTAAAAAAATAATTTCACCTTATTACTCCAAAAAAAAAAAAAAATTACATTTATCACTCCTCACCTTATATCTCCACATCTTATTTCTCCATTAAAAAATTTCATTGAATCTTCCATGACTCGAAACATAAATTTATACACCTTATCTCCCAAAAAACACTTTAACTAATTTATGCCCACTTAAAACTCAAACATATTAAAATCCCCACTTCACATTACACCACTCATTCTTTCTTATGCATAAGGTTTACGAAAAATACAAGTAAAAAAAAAGGGTTATAAACTCACGTTTTGGAAATGCACTTTTTCCCATGCATTTAACCTTTAAAATATTACTCCATTAAGAGTGCTTTAAAAAGTTTCGACTTTGGAGATTCGATGTACGTGATGTAGAAAGCTCGAATAGTTGGAGGAGGGCATTCACTTCAACCGCATGCACTGAATCAATGCATCAATGCTTCAATGCAACTGTTACGCTAATCAGTGAAATGGATCAGAAAAACAACGATTTGCATTAAACTATGTCCACGATTTAATAGGTTTGTAATTTGATGTCGAGCTTTTAATTCAGCCATAACTTCATGCATTTGTTTCCTGAGTGAAACAATGGCGCCAACAAAGAGATGAACCCAACTATATCCTTAGCTAAAGAAGCAAGGCCATAACATTAATCCTTCTACGCCTAAGGATAAACGAAGAGGTAAAGCTTTGCTACAAAAAAAATGTAAGTCACTTCTAGGTATTGCACTCAGAGTGCAACCCATATGGAACGTTGACTACAACGCTGACTACACTTGGATTGTCTCGAAGATCTTTGGTGCGCAGCGGAAGCTCTTCTTCTCAGATTCAAAATTTTCACGCAAGAAGAGATGAAATGACTGTCAAGATGTTCAAGAATACTTTCTAGTCTGGTTTTCTTTCAATTCTCTATAGCCTTGGGAGGAAACCATTACAAATATGGGACAAAGAAATTGTAAATCGACAGATTAAAAGGTTGCAAGATGAGGACATTACCAGCTTGTCGAAAGGTACGCCGCCACTCATTGTTTGTCCATTTGATGTAAATGGTCCATTAACCTTAAAACCACCATAATTCTTGTTCAGTACACCACAAAAATACTCAACTCATTACCTTCTGTCGATCTATGCAGAGTAGTTGTTCTTTTGATATTTGACCCACATTAATTAATTATTAAACTATGAAGTTCACTCTTACTGTATCAATCTCCAAACTATACTGCCACGAGATTTCTGTTGTTCCAGAGAGGATCTCCGATCTACGAATCAAATTAGGTGACGACCTTTCTATGGATTTTGCTGTCAATCCGGATTAGGGGTTTATATTTCATAGCCCTGTCAAGTGACTTTTTGCAATGGGAGTTTTTCTTTAGCACAAGTTCCTTCCTTCAACACCAACGTTATGGTAAATGTAATCCGCTGCCTTTTGGCCACTAATATGTCCAATATTTCAAGAAACTTGAGATCTCTTAGGGACTCTGCGATTGTGCCCTTCAAATAGACATCCACTGAATTACTGAGTATGAGCCCTGACAACACAAGCCCCACAACGCGTCTGGTTTGTGTATTTCAGGATACCCCCGGCCAGTGGCAACAGTTGGTGCCCACTCAGATCTTTCCACGGCTCTATGGCTCCATGCACAGGATAGTCAAACTGCTGCACCGACTCTAGGCTTACACGCAAATCGACGACCCTCTTCGTCAAGTCTCTGGCCTTAAGGCCACCATGACACAATGCAAACAACAGTCTCTTAATCCCAAAGAGCAAAGCCGTGTGCTCTGATACCACAATGAAGGATTTACAATCAACATACATTAAAATATCATACATAAAAAATCAGACATGGCGGAAAAGGCCTCAACCTTGACGTATTCCTCACATTCTCTGTAATGTACTGTACAAACAATGATAATAATACAAATAAATACATTAGGAAGTTTGTCTCAAATAGTGCGTCTATACACTAATCTCTCAACCATACAC
Source organism: Pinus taeda (assembly GCA_000404065.3). NCBI lineage: Eukaryota > Viridiplantae > Streptophyta > Pinopsida > Pinales > Pinaceae > Pinus > Pinus taeda. The sequence continues at coordinate 138,554 of APFE030207610.1, forward strand.
TAATCTAGGAGCCTAACTAGTTGGAGAGAATATCTCAACCAACTAGGCCTAAACCACTGTTGCACTAGTCGTTATCGGGATTAAATCGGCGCAGGGAAAAAATCGTAATAATCGGGAAAAAAGCAGTAATAATCAGGAAAAAATCGTTTGGTACAAAAATATTCATTTTTTTTTCAATTTTTTTAATATCTAGACCATCTACAAGATAAAATAAATACATTGACACATAAATATGATAAAATAACTAATATATAAGATGTTTAATATCATTTCTAGTGCTAAAATCACACATAACAGTGAATCATGTCCTGAATAGTAAGTCTTGACTCCTAAGTCCCAACTCAGCCTCAAAATATCAACAAAAAATATAATAATGTATCTCATATCATGAGTCATAATGTCATATACAATGAAATGAACCAAATAACTAAAGTCTAATACTACTGATTTCCTTTGCCCCTCTAGATGTAGATGTCGGTGGAGTTGGCAGTAGACTCTGCTGTGCTCTAGAAGCTGAAGAACTAGGAGCTATAGGAGGTAGACCACGTCCTCTACTTGTGACAGGGGTAGCTTGGGTCACCTCCTCCTCCTCATAATTTATTTATTTATTTATATATTTTTTTTTCTCCACGATTTTTTCATAAAAATCGGCAAAAAGAAAAAACCCGATTTTATCTTCTTTTTGAAAAAATCGCGATAAAACGATTTTATCGCAATTTTTTGGCGATTAGTGTAACACTGGCCTAAACTGGCTCCTAACTATGAGTAACAAACCCAATCTCGAGAGGTAGGATTAAATCCTAACTTTCATGATTTTAATTAATTTAATTATCTGGACTTATAATTGTTTTAACATATGAGAGTGAGGTTAACAGAAATTCCCTGTGCTAGATCAAATTTCTCTATGGCAAGAGCGAATCTATGTGACAAGACGAAATCTTTGTGGAGGGACCGAGTTATCTGGAAGGCAGAAGGCAGAATTCCAAGAATACCTAATCAGGGACAAATTCTGTGGGCAGATGACTTGACTAAGATGGAGTTGGACCAGGTTTGAAAAGATCTTTTTTATGGCCAGTTTGACCTTGTCTATGACTGGGATGTCTAGGTGTATCTCTGTTGAAATGAATTTTTTTTGTAAGGAAAAGGTTGCTAGGTTTTTTCCCCCATGTGGGTTTTCCCAGGGTAAACTCTTGTGTTCTTGTGTGTGTCTCTTTATGATCCTCTAGCATTTTTGCTTTATTGTTGATATTGCCCTGTGTAATTGCCTTATGATGAAAAAGATAACAAGAAAAAGATTAATCGAACTGAAACCATAAGAAATAATTATCAATGTGGAGGGTGCCCTAAAAATCAACGTTGAGTCTATGATGCTGGTCATAAAAGTCATATATGTCAGAAAATTCCGTGGATGTTTTCTCTCCCTAAATGTCGTGCAATATTTCATTACACTTAATAACCATAAAAGATATTCAATAAAAATTACTCACAATATATGCAAGAACATGCTTTCTTTCAATCCCAAATAACGTCTCCATAACAAGCATTAGTCTCCAATAGCAAAAATCCACATAAGATCACATCAACATGAGTAGTGAAGTACAATGAGTTAGGGTGAGTTCTCTAAGAGAAGCCAGTTTCCACATAACTGATGATGAAACAATGAGAGAGGTGATCCTCTATTTATATGAGGTCCACCTCTACTAATGTATGATTAAAAGCTCATAAAAAAGTTTGATTTTTGAGTGGACAAAAAGTAAAATTGGGTTACAAACTATGTTGCAGGAAACGTAGGGCAAGGGGGCGTTTCCATACAAAAACGGGTATGAAATGTTGAAACGCGTTTGGTACAGCCCTGAAACGTGTTTTACGCCGTATTGCCACATTTCATGAAACTGAAACGTGGCCAGTACGGCCTGAAACGCGTTTCAGGGCCGTATGACTCACGTTTCCACTTTTTTTTTTTTTTAATTTTAGTTTGTTTTCTAATTTATTTTTAGGTTATCCTAGTGACTTCTAGTTGCTTCTAGATGCCTGTCTAAAGTTATAAAAGTGAACTTTTGCCCTAGTGTTGATATGCAGTTCATGGTAATGTTAAATTCTTAAAGTAAAAGTGATATTCTCATTTATTTTCATTTTCATGCTTTTACTTAAATTTTTAACATTACCATGAAATGACTCAGGATGTTTGAGAGTGGTTTCGCCCTCATTGGATTTCATATGGAAAAAGTAGAATTTTAGATCTCACTCAAAATCCAATAGACTTATCTGTTTTTCAGGATTTCAGGATTAGGGGGATTGCAATGTTTCCATTGGATTTTATCATGTACTAGGGTATGGAACTTGTATTTAATCAAGCGAACCAAGTCCTTTATGCAGGGGAGGCTCCCAATAATGAAGAGCTTGTAGGGTACTAGGGTATGAAACTTGTATTTAATCAAGAGCACTAAGGTCGTTCGACTATGTAGGAGGAGACTCCCAATCAAGCACGAGACAAGAAATTAGAAATTTCTCGTGGCTGATTTTGGATATTTCTATTTTCATTATGTGATCATTCATGAGTAAATGTGATGTAAATTTAGAAACTTATAGTTTATGGCATTGGACAATTGACAATTTTATTCATAATGTAATGAATTAGAATGTATCATATATGCTTTATGATTGCACATATTTCTTAAATGTCCTAATATATATATATATATATATATATATATATATATATATATATATATATTATATATATATATATTATATATATATATATATATTATATATATATATATATATATATTTGCGTTTCCCCGTTTCCAAAATTTGGGGAGGTCGCGTTTCGTATCGCTTCCCGTTTCGGAAACTCGTACTCGTTTCCCCTTTTCGTGCAACTTAGGTTACAAACCAAGCTATTAGCTTGACAATAAGACATGCCAAAATAAGCCTACACGTGTGAGCCGTAAGCCTAAAATAGAGATGATGTCATGCCCTTTTAGGGCTCCAAATGCTCCATCAAGGCGAAGGCAAGGCTGAAAATGTCTCAAAGCATCATGATCATCCTCCATTTGAGGAGAATTCCCAAATCAAGCCTTAAAGCAACTCCAAGGGTCCAAATTCTAGTTGTGGGTGACACACGTCATCTCCATGGGTGCCGACTGGGCATTGTGGTGCCTCCTCTCTCCAACATTGGGGCTCCATCAGGTGCAACATGCACTCCTCATTCATCTTGGGGGATGACCATCCTCATTTGGGCCTTGGATCATAACATGCCCATCAAGTAGAGTCAAGGCCAAGCTAGGGGCATGCTAGGTCCACTGGTACATCATTAAGAACCCTTGATGCTAAGCAAGAGAAGCTCAACATTCTGGGTCCTAGGGGTGCTCTGGGATGTATATCAACTGCTTAAGGCATCAAAAAGCCCAATGCTCTGCCAAAAGTGGGCAACACTCCATTTGCCAAGTCATCATGCTCTTTGAAAATGTGGTGTATGGCGTGGGCATCATGTGGAGTAGGGTGCACTCAAGGTCTTCGCTGCTCTGGACCACTTGGAAAAACCAACCTGTTGTCCACAATTTTGTCAACAACGCAACAAAGCAGTGTACAAATTTTTTCAAAGATCGAAGTCATCTGCCAGCTTAAATATGTCATTGTAAACTCGTTTTATTGTAAATGATGCTCGTATGACCATTTAATTATGTAACAACACCTAGGTAAGCCTCTGATTTTGGCAAGGGATTCCATCCTAGGAAATTTTTTAACCTTCCCAAATTATGTGTGATTCTAAACACATATAATCGGCAGAGTTTTTCTTTTAGCTCAAACCCCAAAGCTAGGGTGGAATTCGTTGACAAGGTTTTAGGTGAGTCCTAGTGTTATATCGAGTCTATTGTAAACTTGTCTTTTTTAGTTTCTAGTACTTTTTATAATTGTTTACTCTCTCTTATTTATTATAATATTTTTTGTAAACAATATATGACAATTTAAGTTTGGAGTTTGAAGTTGGCAATTATAACTCATTGTTAATCAATTATGAATATGATGCTTTGTGAAAGTTGAAAGTGTAAACATTTCATTTCACGTTTGATATTCTTTGTTATAGTTTCGTCATGGTAATGGTAATGGTAATGGTTATGGTTACGAGTACAACTTTAGTGATGACAATTGTTATATATTGAATTTTGAAAGCTTGAAGCTTTAAGATTCTTTGTTATAGTTTGGTAATGGTAATGGTTACAAGTACAACTTTAGTGATGACAAATGTTATATATTGAATTTTGAAAGCTTGAAGCTTTAAGATTTATGAATCACGAGACTCGATATGTTGTAATATGTAACTTGTGGACATGTGGTTGATGAAGATTATAACTTCTAGATGATTGATGTTATATGGTTTAATCCATGTTTTTATGTTTTTTATATCTAATTCATCATTTTACATGCTTTTGTTGGCATATATGCATCAAAATATATAAAATTATATATTATGTAAAAATTCGCTCCCAATTTACTCCTGACCCTAGAGCTTTTGAAAATGTCGCTCCTTGCTCCCGCTCCCAAGCAGCCCTGGTTTGGAAAATCTGGTGGGCCAAGTCCATGAGTGCACATCTAAAAAGGCCAATCCCTAAATATATGGGGGCAGAACCATAAAACCTAGAGAGAAAAACCAATTGTGGACATCTGTGATAGATCAAAGATCTACAGAGTGAAAAATTCTTCGACATTGTGCACATATGAGAAGATTGGGATTAGTTTCTCTTAGGGATATATAACCCTAATAGCTGCATTTATATTTGGCCCTGCAATGTAGTAGGTGAATGAAGAGAGTAAGGGACATTAAGCGTTGTGATAATTAAGTAGAAGCCTTTGAGCCAAACACATGGGTCTTAGAAATGTAAAACAACGCAATTAATTGTTTTATTTTTCTTTATGTTGTTTCTGTTATGATATAGAAGCAGTATTACATGGGGATGCACTCCCGCAGCCGCAGGTGAGTGGTGTGCCCTCCTCACTTCTCATGCTTTTAGGATGATGAAACTAACTGGGAAACATTTCACAGACCTGCTTGTGTTTGTTAATTTTATATTATTCTACTCATTTTCTGGGGCCTTGGACTAACTATATCTTGATTATATGCAGAAGATTTCTTGTATGATTTTGTCTGGTTTGTTTCTGTCTGGGAACAAACTTGAATTTGATGAGAAAAAAATGGAGAATCTTTTAAAGCAGCTTCCCTAACTTACTGAAATTTGCAGGTTATTGATGGGTTAAAGAAAATTGTAGATGGAGATTTTGTTGACGATCTGAAATCATTGAGACAACATATTTTGGGAAATCCACAAACAGTTGTTTTAAGTAATACTTATGCTGGAATGTCTACCACCCTAGCTCAATACCTCCTCAAGGATCCTATACAAAGGGTGTCAGAGGATAAATCTATTGCTCTCCAGAGTGCCTGCATTACTCAGTCTGTTTCCATTTTTATATCAGAAGAAAAAAAAGTAGAGAAGGTATGCTTTGTTTTGTTGTTTTTCTGTTTTAAAAAGACATGTTAATGAAGAAGTTCTAGGCATGTCTATTTTAAATGTTTTTCCCAGAATGAAATATTGATGCAGGGACATATGTTTCTAAATTCTTATTGCTTAAAGTACGTGTTCTTGAATGTTCATACTGCTTACATTTTGTAGTATACAAAATTTTCAAAGAAGCCCTCATATGACCAATGGAGTTTCTACATTGCTTTGCCCAAGCGTAAAATTTTTCAAATTCTGCCATTCTATTTTACTTTTAGGCATAGTATATATCCAGTAAGCAAGCCGCAAATGAGATCAAAGTGGGCAGTGTAGACTGAAACAGATGAGGGTCCTCAGTAAGTTGTATTGCCATTGATTGCCATCATCAACATTTGAATGCTGTCAATATTTTTATGAACTACCCTGCAGGAAGACTATGTGGCAGACAATTCTTCAGTCAAATCAAGACCTAGAAGCAATGATCAGTACACCTACACCAGCAATGTTGAAATCAAACGGGAAGGAGGGATCAAATGGATCCACCAACAAAACCTACAACCTGCAACAAAAGAGAGAACAGAACTTTCGGTGTCTTATAGAGAGTTTTGCCAAACAAAATATGTCAGTGTCGAGAGGGTAAAGAATCAGTCACTTTATTAATGAATCTGGCATTTCAAATCACACATGAGGTGTGCATTACACATTATTAAGGAGGTGGGGCATCTGCCCCCATGAGGGGATTATGGTTTGCCTTGGCCACCTAGAATAGTATAAAATAAAGCAATTTTCCACCAAGATTTTGGGGCATGGGGATGTGGGAGGAGCGAAATGCACTTTGGGGACGTGTGGAGACACCCCCAAGATTTTAGGGAATGCCAATGGGGATTGGGAGATGTTGGGGTCCCTTGTATAGGGGACCTTGCCTCTAAAATAATTAAAACAATACAAATCCCAACATTAACAATTCATCTCATGTAAATACAATAATAATTCATCACTGTACAATGTAAATTCAAATATGTAAATGGTACAAATTCAATTCATTAATCACCATATATTTGATATTATCATATTTTGCATTGAATCAATGGTACATGGAGATTAAAATTTCAAAGTTATAGTTTATAACAAAATGAAAAACATTGATTTAGATTCTATCATTCTAAATAGTACTTAGTACATAGTAAATACTGAAATAGTAAATTAAAATTACTCAAAAATATTAAATAATCAAAGACATTGTCATTAGAATCTAGAGTCAAAGCTGAACATTAACAATGGAGAATGGAAATTAGGAGTAGCTTAAAAAAGTCAACAACAAATGAGCATCAAGGTGTCAATGACATTGACTGGTCCTTTTGCATCCTTCTGATTTATGGAGTTGTGTTAACACATATTTTTACCCCTTCGAAAATTGTATTATTTGATGAATCTAGGAAATATTCACCCCTAATGTCATGTGCAAACTTCTGTCTTCATCCAGGTTGGTGCTTGCCAAACACAAAGGGGTGTCCTTAGTCTTGCATACACTGTTAGCACCTAAAAATCTGCAAAATCGTATAGAAAAAACAGCATGCAATGAACGTTTGACCAGCAAGTTAGTGGCCAAACGAGTTTCTAAAATACTGTGTTTTAACCTCCAGTGTCAGCTTTTAAATGGAAGATAAAATAGACAGAAAACACATTTACATGGCAGATTTAAACCAATGAAAATGGCACATAAGCTTTTAAAATATTGTATAAAATAAACATTAATACATCAATCAGCCCAGAGAGATGACTGTTAGAGAACCGATAACAATGATATTCAGAGACAATAGAGTAGAAGCTATAAGAGAGAGAAGATGGAGACAAAGAGAGAGAATATGCTGCTGCTGCTAAATACAATTCACCAAACTCCTGTATATATAACCCCTGTATATATAACCCCTCAGCTCCTCCAATGTGCAATAGGGAATAAGGAAGTTGAATTCCTCATGCAAAGAGAATCAATGCACACTAGGAAGTGATATAGAATCAACTCGGCATCCAACTGAGACTAAACCAGAGGAAAAACTAACTGAAGTGGCCGATGCTTAAGTTCCACTGAAATAGCTTTGAGTTGTCACAAGATAAAAATATCCTCGAGTATATTTTGAGTAATTTGAACTAATATAAAAATATCCTTGTAGTAATTTGAGCTAATTCGAATTAGATAAAATTATCCTTGAGGTAATTCTGGGTAATTCGAAGTAGGATAAATATCCTTGATTACAAATTATCCTAGATCTAAACTTGGTAAATTCAAACTAGTCTAAAAGTATCCATGGAGTATTTTGGGGTAATGTGCATTAGTCACCAGGATGTGCTTTTTTATCCATTGAGGAGAGAATGTAGTGAAGTGGAAAAAAGAGTGTGAGTTGGAGGGGATAAAAAAGGTGAGATGCATGCAATTAAGGTGGGAAAACCCAATACACATTAGGAGAGAGAAAATAGATTTGAGGAAATAAAAAATAAACTGCAATCAGTGCAACATCACACCTTGATCCATTCATGCACTTTGACTGCTCTAGAAGCCTTTCAGTTTACCCATGCACTTTGCCACATCACTGGTTACTCATCTGTGGGATCAAATCTCATCACTTGTCCATTGCATAAGTCACCACATTATTAAATTTGAACCTAGCACTTGGCAATTAACTCCTAGTAGATTTATCACATATCTACTGAATAAAAACACAACTAGGTTCGTAACACAATTATTCCATTGAAGCACAATTACACAACTAATCTCAATCACATGTGACACATACAAAAGCTGCCCAATCAATAGTTATTCGTTAAAGTAATAATCTGAACCTACTTGGACTCTTGTCTTAGGATAATGGCCCAACTAAGGAATTTACAAATACAACATACCCTGGATCTAATTCAACTAATCAGGCCATAGATGTGTCCTTGATCTGCTTGGCTGATCTGGATCTCCTATGTCGCACCCCTGCACCTTCCTCGAACCCGGCACACTTACTATCTCACTCTCACTTGAGAAAATCACTTTTTCAATGGCTTGCACTGCTATATAGTGTGTCATTCTCCTCTCCTTAGCCTTGCTTTTGTAACTTCACATTGAGCTAAATCCTTAACCTTAATCTCAAAAGTGATGGATGGCTGAGATTAGATTTTTTCTTGCTTGAGATCAAAGATTGAGATTAAGATAAATACTTTTCTTTTCCTAAGTTTCTTGAGGTCAATAACCAACATAATTAATTATGTGCTTTTCTTGAGTTAGGCTAAGTTACAATAGCAATTTACTAAATACTTGGGCAAGTGTCCTAAGGAGACTTTGGGTGAATTCTGCATGCCTAGACACTTAGGCTTGTGAAGAAGTACTTTCCTGAGCTACAAAAATCAACACTCCTTCTTAGAAAGGAAGGATACTTCTGCCACTTGGAACTGGCTTTGATCTAGCATCTACTACCATAGCTGCTCCCCTTGAATTGGAAGCCTTCCTTGCTACCTGATTCAAAATCATCCTTGAAGGCCTGCTCCCTTTGGACTTGTTCCTAGAAGTTTCTTGCCCCTGAACATCCTGTAAAGTTATCTCATACCGTGAGATCTTCTTGAAAAACTTGGAAATATCTGCTTAGGGTTATGGGGGAGCCCCCTCCCCCCAAATCCGCTCCCATTCCCGCTCGGCTCGAGAGCTAGTAGGGAGCTACCTAGGGAGTGTGCTCCCGAAGGGAGAAAATTTCGAGAGCAATTAGGGGAGTGGTTGGGAGTGATTGCTCCTTGACCACTTCCCTTCGCTTCGGGAGCGATTTTTTAAGAGGGGCAGCGGTCGGGGAGTGATCGCTCTCGACCGCTCCCCCTCTTAAAAAAGCGCTCCCGTCGGCGTCGAAAAAAGGTCGTGCGATGGAGTGAGGGAGGTGACGGACGACAGACAGAGAGGGAGAGGAAAGGGAGGGAGAGGGGGAAAAGGTTAAAAAAGACCCTTTTCCCTCCCATTATTCACCCATTTGTCTAAGTTGGAGAGAGCAAGAGAGAGTTTGGAGCTTGAAGAGAGCAAGAGAGAGGAGCTTGGAGAGAGAGAGAGAGAGAGGAGATTGGAGGAGCTTGAGGAGCTTGTAAGGGAGATTGGAGTTTGGGATTAAAGTCCAAAGAGGTAGGATCTACACTCTAATCTAACATTTTTGTTTTTGTTTTTTATGTTCATTGCTAAATAAAAAAAAGAATTCTCTATTTCCCATTCCCATTCCTCCATTTTTTTGCAGACTCAATACTTCAAACATCATGGTTATATGGCTTGGCATTTTCTTCTTGTTGGTTATTATGGTGTTGGAGGGTAGAAGAAGGAGGATTGATCATGATGAAGAAGAGGATGAAGAAGTGGGTTATAGTGGATTTGATGAAAACCTTGGAGAGGAGTACCTTGGTAAGGAGGAAGAGAGTGGACATGATGAGGCCCCAAAAACTAAACAAGACCAACCCCATTGTGGAAATATGTTACTAGGTCTGAAGCAGGGAAAGGGGGTGGAACCACTAAATTTACATGCAGCCATTGCAACAAAATTTACACAGGTTCATACACTCGTGCCAGAAGGCACCTCTGTGAGAAAAGGCCATGGGATGGAGATAAACCAACAAGAATCAAAGCTTGTGTAAGTGTGTCAGCAACAGAAAGAGCCAAATACATAAGGGAAGAGGAGGAAGCCCAATACAAATCTAAAAAACCAAAGGGTTTCTTTGAACATAGCTAACAATCACATGCGCAAAGAACTCCTTCAACATCCTCCCATGGCAGTGGATATGGAGGCACAAGAACAAACATCTCTTTAAGGCAGAACCATATCAAATTTCCTTGACGAAGGGTATGGGAATGATGTGGATTAAAAAATTTACTGGTTTCTCTATGAATGTGGGATACCATTCAATGTCCTTACTCAATGAAATGGTTTGTACCATAAATGATGCCCCCAAAGGATACAAGAGCCCTGGGTATGACAAGGCTAAAACTGTTGGACTTGATCATGAAAAAACAAAAATATCACATTCCTTGAGTAGAATGACAAATTCTTGGATTGAGCATGGGGTGTCCATTGTATTTGATGGATGGACAAATGTAAAAGGCAAGCCATTGATAAGTGTTCTTGCCGTGTCTGTTAGTGCTGCCATTTTCCTTTCAGCATATGATTACTATGAGAAGTTCAAGACAGATATCAACATTGCAGAACCATTACTTGAAATAATTGAACGTATTGGGCCATACAATGTCATCCAAGTCATCACTGATAATGCTGCTAATTATAAGGCAACAGGAGCAATTATTGAGGATAAATACCCCAACATATTTTGGTCTGGGTGTTTGGTTCACACAATGAACCTTTTGATGCATGATATTACTAAGAACAAAAGCCAACAATACAAATGGATTGGTGATTTTTACAAGGGAGGCAAACAAATGATAAACTTTATTACAAATCGTAGCAATACCCATGGGCTTTTTCGCAGTCGCTCAAGATTGGAGCTGTTGAAGATTGCGAAGACTAGATTTGCTAGCTATTACCTCATCTTTAGGTGCCTTTTGAAGGTAAGAGAGTCATCGGCTAGCATGGTATCAAGTCCACACTGGCAAGTATTAAAGGACAGGGCTACAAATGCAGCTGACAAGAAAGGTTTTGAACAGGTGGAGGAGACCGCTTTTGATGGTTTGTTTTGGGCACGTGTGAGGCAAGTATTGCAATTCACCAAGGCCATTTATAGCATGATTCATTTTGCAGATACAGATAAACCGATGATTGGGGAAGTGTATGCGCAGATGGATACCATGTTGGGGCAAATAAAAGATATTGTTCAGGAAAATGATCCTAACTTGCATACAATGATTCATAATTGTGCGTGTACACGGTGGAATAAAGTTAATGTTCCACTACATGCCTTGGCATATATCCTTATGCCAAAATACTACTCTCCATATTTGTTGGGCCAACCTACCCCTGGGGGTGGGTTTAGGGCCAAACCCCATACAAATCCAGAGGTAAAAGAGGGATATATGGAAACATTAGACAAGCTAGTCCCTGATAGGGAGGAGTGTGCTAATTTGCGTCTTGAATTAGGCAGATACTTCAGTTGCACTGGTTTGTTTGGTGCTTTGCATGTAATGGAAGATAGAGACAGATTTGATGCTCTCACATGGTGGGAAGCATATGGCGGAATGGGACTTTTGCCAAAATTGGCAAAAAAAGTTCTCTCATAGGTTGTAAATATTGCTTTTGCAGAGAGGTGTTGGAGGTTGGAGCACCTACAGCTTTGTGAGAAGAAACCGACTCAATGAAAACCGAGTAGGAAGCTTGGTTTATGTGCACTACAAGTTGAGGTTGTTGAGTCATTATTGTGATCGGGCTTATGAGGATACACCATATAAAATTTGGGACAACCACCCAGAGGACAATAATTTGAAGGATGGCACTATACATCTTGAAGAATTGGAAGCAAAACTTTTGAGAGATGATGATGAAGCAACAACAACCATGCCACCCCCACCATCCAGTAGCAGTGCCAGTGCTTGAGTTCCAACTATTGTTCCTTTGTAGTCGTCGTCTCCATCTACATCCTCATGTGGAGGGCATGCACCTTCTGGTTCTGGTCATGCGACTATGCAGGAGGAGACTCCAGAAGACCACCAATACCATGACCTGCTTAGAAATTAGACATTTCTCGTGGCGACAAGATGAAGCTGTAGATAATAGGTTTACTTGTCTTTTCTAGTTTCTAGTAGTTTTTATAACTGTTGACTCTTTCGTATTTATTATTATATTTTTTGTAAACAATATATGCCAATTTAAGTTTGAAGTTTGAAGTTGGCAATTATAACTCATTGGCAATGAATTATGAATATGGTGCTTTGTGAAAGTTGAAAGTTGTTTAATTTCATTTCACTTTTTCTTTGTTGTAATGGTTACACTTAGCTTACAAGTACAACTTTGGTGATCAATGATGATAAATGTTATATATTGAATTTTGAAAGCTTGAAACTTTAAGATTGATGAATCATGAGACTCAATATGTTGTATGTTACTAACTTGTGGACATGGTTGATGAAGATTATAACTTCTAGATGATTGATGTTGTATGGTTCAATCTGTGTTTTTATGCTTTTTATGTCTAATTCATCATTCTACATGTTTTTGTTGACATATATGCATCAAATGATCAAAATATAAAAAAAATATACTATATAAAAATTTACTTCCAAACTGGAAGCTTCTGAAAATGTCGCTCTCGCTCCCGCTCGCCGTTTTCACTCCTGCTCCCAAGTAACCTTGGATCTACTGATTGGTCCTTCCCACCTAAACCTTAACATTGACTCTCTTTGAACTACTCAACCTTTAGAGCTTCTTGCTCCTTGTTCTTTCTCATTGTCTTGTTGTTTCTTGCCATGGCTCACATAGGTTGGCCCTTTAGCCTATACAAGTTGCCCTCTCTAACTCCCATGACGTGGCCATCATCTGAGCTAGATACCATGGGCCTGATTAGTGCTTTCCCATCTTGGAATGCTACAACAAAAACCTTCTTCTCTATCATCAAGACTAAGAGCGAACTTCTCCTGAATTTTGGCACTCGTAACATGTCTTTTGCTCTCAACAGGTGTCTTGACTCAAGTTGGAATGGCACTGCCCCAAATCCCTTCACTGCATGTTTTGTATCAGCACCAAACTCCACATGCAACTCTGAGTCCCACTATATTAGGATGTCAAACAACTCTTGTTCTCTTGTCATATGTCATGTGGTGCCACTATCTATAGTATCCATGCACCAACTGGTATGGCGCTTGAGGAATGGTAGGACACAAATGAGAACTCCATCTCAATCTTCTTGGCAAACCCTTCCACTTGAGCTTATGCCGACGCAACTGCAACTGTCTTTAGCCCTTTCTGCCTTTCTTCCTCTTTTGACATTGTGAAGCATAGTGTCCTGTCTTATGACATGCAAAACACTTGACCTTAGTTAAGTTCTTGTTCTTCCTTGACTGTGACGCTGACTCCTCACTTATGCTCGAACCTTTTCCTTTGCTCTTCACTATCTTCTGTCAAGAGTTAGGTCTTCGTCACCTTCTTGCTTGCTGGCATTGGCCTTTGACTACTCCCTCGTCTTGGATGTAGTCAGCCCATAACCTAACAAATGAGGGTTTTTTCTCCCCAACATATATCCTTTGACAAATGGATCCCATTTCTTTGGGACATTGTTCAGCTCCACATTCGCTAACTCTGCATCATCCACTTTTTCCCTCACTGCTACAAGCTGATCACGAATTTGAGTGATCTTCATCAGGTAACACATCACCAAGTCAGATTTGGTCATCTGTGTAAGCTGTAGGTTGTCTCTCAAAACCATTTTCCTATTAACAACCTTGCTCTAGTATAAACCCACCAAAGCATCAAACATGTGCTAGGCTGACTTCTTCTTGGACAAGTGAGAGATCAAATGGCCTTTCACCACATTTGAGAGTACCCTTTGTTCCTTTATTTTCCTCCTTTCCATGGCAACCTTCTCTTTGGAATCTGTTGACTTTGGCATCACCTCAACAATCCTTCAAAGATCATTTTCCTTGAGAGCCAAGTTGACCCTAGCCTTCCAAGGCAAGAAATTTGAGGTTCCATCTATCTTGTCTTCAAACTGCATACCTACTACGGTCGTCATACCGAATCTTGACTAAAAATTGTGTTATTGTTGACACTATCTTGTTGACACGGTACAACTTGTCTGTGCTGGCTGCTACATTACATCTTTTCTGCACACTTGCTGTTTCGGCTGCCTCAGCCTACGACTAGTCTTGGACATGTTCAACAACATCCAAAGACACGATTCTGCTCTGTTGGTTGCCCTGTTGGCCTCCCTCGTGCACTTGCTCTATTCTTGGCCCTGGCTACTTTTTCGCGTGCACCCCTTCGACAACATTTTGATGCTGAGCCTGCCATGTTGCGACCACTCCTTGTCGACTGACCCCACTACTTAGTCCGCTGTGACCTGCGACCAATGCAACCCTGCTACCTGACCTTCACATCTTGTTGAGGTAGTGTTTGTCGACCACATTTGCTGCGACCTTAGTATGTTCATTGTCGTTGTGGTCCACTCTCACGTGGCATTTGTTTCCCTATGCAACCACTCGTGCGTGGTGCATCTTGCCCCAAGTTGTGGCTATATCTCAACCCTTGTCTCAATTGTCTACGTTGACAACTTTTGCTGCCACTTAGCCCAACACACTTCCCTATGTCCTGATGCTTTCGCGGGCCCCTTATTAGTTGGCTATCGATATTTTTCTTCCCCCGCGTGTGCAACCATATAGCTTGTGCTCTTGTTGTTGGCCTATTGGCCCTAGCGATAGGGTTTGACAGCCAATGTTGTTGGCCTATCAGCCCTAGCGAGAGGGTTTGATAGCCAATGTTGTTGGCCACCCTTGGTTGGGTTCTTCATGGGCCACTTAGCCATCACACCTTTTTAAAATTTCCTTTTTCATATTACCTTAACCTTTAGCGCCATATGATTTAATTTTTCAGCAAAGAAATTTTTCTTTTCCTTTCTTTGCCTGTTGTACGAGGTACGACCTTTGTACGACTATTTGGTTCTTTGCTTGTGTTTTTTTTTTTTTATTGCCACATACAGTTGCAACCAAAACTGGGCCCTGTAATAGCTGTACGAATGTGCACCTTGAGACCAACTTCTTAGAGTTGTTGCTGAGATACCATGTTAAATATTGAAGCTAGCACTTGGCAACTAATTCCTAGCAGGTTTATCATAGATCTACTAAATAAAAGCACAACTAGGTTCTAACACAATCATTCAACGGAAGCACAATCACACAACCAATCTCAATCAATTTGACACATTCAAATTCTACCCAATCAACAATTGTTCATTAAATTAACAATTTGAAACTACTTGTGCTCCTACCTTGGGATAATGGCCCAACTAAGGAATTCGCAAAGACAACATAGATTAGAGATGTCTAGCCATGTACATTCTCTAGGCTACTACTCGACTAGATCCTGTTCAGTGTATTACATCTTTCTTTTCAATGCTCCCATCAACTAGAGGCACCAAGAGATAGACTGACAACAACATTGCCTCAGATTCCAGATAACAACGCAAAAGAGAGTCTAGATCTCACCCTATCCTTCCCTTGGGGCACTATTCTATTTTGAGTTTTCTTCATTGGACCTTGAGTGTTAGGAGAGATAAAATCTAGTGGAACATGACCTAGCCCTCAGTTCCTTTCTATGATTGGTCACACTTGGAGATAAGGGTTTTCCATTTTTTAGCATACAGACATTATGTCTCTACTCTAATTCTTGTTCTTTATATAGGAGACCTTTTGGTACTCCTACTTGTATCGATATCATTGTACTTGTTACCCACCGAAGTGGGTAACCTCTAAGGGGAATTTTTTCTGCTATTGTTTCAACATGCCTAGCCAACAACCCTATGATGATCCATAGATAGCTGGCCTTAGATGCCTCCCGCCATGCTTCCGTCAATGACTTATTATATCTAGCCTACTCATGCGACGAAGGTGGGTCATCAAATATAAGGTACATTAACCATTTTTTTAATCAAGTTCTTTCATCTAATGTTTAATGTCACTTTACTATGGATCACAGGTTGAATTGGACAATTGATTGCTTTTGGTTGTATTCTTGTTCCCATGAGGCCTTTCCTTCCACTATCTAAGAGGGGCACAACTAGGAGGCCATAATTGATGTTGCGTGTACATGATAATCTATACTTTACATTTTTCATTTCTCCCTTGTATCCACATCCCATCTTTCGGTTGATTACTATTTGTCACTAATAATGGTTACCTTCTTTCTTCATCCTTGCGTAGGTGTTCAAAATTTTTTCCCTAAGAGGTTGATGGAGTAGAAAGAAAGGAAAAAAGCATGTGCGATAATGATATAAAGCAAAATATTGGCAAGGTAAATGAAAGTGCGTAGACAAAATCCTTTCTTGAGCTTTGTTTACCCCTCTCTTAGTTCTTGACCAATTCATGGGCTATCTAAATAATAGGAACTTTGATTATCCTAACCTCAATGAGCAATTAAATTCTTCATATTGAAGGGGTCAATGATGAATCAATTAAAGCTTGTAACCTAAGATGAAAATGCAAAAGAAAAAGAAAATCAATGAGGAAAAAGGCACACAAGAAGGGTGGTAAAAATTGGCTAAGGAAAGGGTTAATTCAGGTCCCGTGGTTGTTCCCTCTTCACATCATAATAATCAAAGATGATGGAATCTCGTAACTGGTACAAAGATTGTGGCATACTCCATGAAGCAAAACCATACCATGTCATTAGCTACTTGTACTTGTCGATTGATGGGTCGGCTTGGGATTTGTTCCTCCCCTTACAGTTGGAAGCACCTAATAGGGCCTTGTAGTAACCCTCCCATATGTAAACATGGTAACTTGTTTATAAATCATAAGCTAGAAAGATATTTGAAGATGATGCTTATGTGAAGTACTTTGATGCCTCACATTAAGTATGGTCCAGTATGATACTTCTATGGTTCTTGTACCTATGATGTTTATCTCACTTGATTCCATGAGTATGTTTCAGATGCTTGCATTTAGGTACACCTGCCATCCCTTCAGGGATTGCACAATTCTTCTCTATCACTTCACAAAGGATGACCAACCCCATTTGATGATTCTTCTAGAGACCAGAGTTAAGATGTTGAGCACCTTTTGAGGGGTGTCAACCTTAGGATGATTCGATGAATCATGACACTCTCCTTTCCCTCCAGGACTTGAAATGTTGCGCTTCTGAGCCAAGGCATTTCCTAGAGAGCTAATGTACCTCTAAGATGATAGGATGCCCCCAAGCTGGCATTGCACCTTCTTGATGGACTTTACTCTATCTTTGTAATGACCCATTTCGATATAAGAAGCTAAAGAGTATTAGCATGCATACAATATATGCATATGATAGCTACATATGCACACATCACATGTCTTGCACTAGTATACTTATTAAATAATTAAGAAAAATGTTTAAATGAATAAAAAGGGACTAAACATCTAAATGATCGAGAAGAGAGTTATTACCTAAAACTCGACATTCAAAAGATACGTATGAAACACTTCGTACTTATAAGGTGTTAAATACAATTTATAATTCCAATCATTCTAATATAAAAATTGGTCATTATAAAGTTTAAAGTTATAAGTTAATTATTGTTAATATATATATGTATATAAATATATATTTATATAAGTTAAAGTTTTAAAAGTAATATTATGAATATTTTTATAACTATTGAATCTTTTATTATAATTATAATTATAATTTTTATAAAAAGATAAAATATTATTAAATTTTATAAAACATAAAATTATTAAAGTTTAGAACATGACAATGACTTAAGAATTATATGCTGATCCTCTCCTCACTCTACACGTAAGGTAATCTGCCAAATCAAATCTGAGAAGGGCGGTGAAGAAGGCGACAACTGCCTAGGAGGATTATTTATCCCAAGCACGCAGAGGCAGAGAGGGGGGATTTTTTATTTGCGGGAAGAGGACGGGAATGAGAATTTAGAGATTTGAACTAGATCTGGGATTCCATTATTCTTGAAGCTTTTGGGCATGGGGAACCGAAATACTCCAATTTGGAAGTATTTTGGTGCTTAGTACCAAGGTTGTGGTCAACTTGGCTAGGTGGTTTCGGTCATTTGGTAACACGAGAAAAATTGAGAATGAGTGCTCTCTGGGATCGACATGAAATTCAAAGAATCAAAATCAAAGAAAAACAAACAGCGGGAGCAAGACTCGCGACAGAGCAGAGAGGTTGGTACTCAATAGAAGATTTGTTAAAATTTTGTATTTAACTTTACATATATTGGTATTTGTGAGCTAAATTCTGATTAAACTCTGTTAAATTCATTAAATTTAGGGCATTCTAGTTCCTTACAATCTCTAAGCTAATTTGATGAGGATGATGACTTGAGACCACTCTGGAGGGGATTGTACACTTTTTAAGATGATGACATCATGCCATTGCCTTATGACGTTCCGTTCATGTGGCTTGGCTTGGTGACGTGGGCTTAGTTGATGATGATGCCTTATGGAGGGAGCCTTTGCTGGTTGATGGGATACCTTTGGACGAGGACAGTTGGATTTTGAGTGAGAAGCAATTTACTGAGTCATCAATGCCATATTTGGATGAGATGCACTTTTTGGAAGATGATGTCACCTTTGGAGGCCTTTTAGCTCACACATGTGGGTTAGAAGAGGCTTGTTTTAGCTTTTTATATTTATTCATTGAGATAGCTATCTTTTGAGGTTGGGTTGTGACCTACTTAACTTGTAATCACATATTTCATTATTTTTTGGGTGTTTATTCAATTATTTGAATAAATCGATTTGGTTGCCATCATATAAATAGAGGGAAGTCGATTTAGTGTTGGATCATTGTTGCACACACTGATCCACTAATGTGAGAGTGCACACTAGTTGTCTCTTTTCTCTTGATTGCTATGGAGCATTAAATGAATTTAATGTCGTGGGAAGAATATTGTGATTGGATGTGATTTTCACTTGCATGATGAATGGTGAATCTATGGTGATTTGTGCAAATTTATTGTAACTATCTTCTTCCATCTTGTATTTGTTATAAAATCAGGGTTTCAGTGAAATTTTCATCAGTTCTATTGAATATTTTATGGCTCCAGTATTGTAGAAAAATTGTGCAAATTTGTAGCCCACCTATTTTCAAGGTTTTAACATTATGTTTAATGCCCACAGCCCCAAAGTGTTAGCTGATATAAAAACTGATAATGCTAATTAACTTGAAACATACAAGACTATTCTAATACATTTAGGTTTCAGCTGATAAAGAAGAAATAATGCAAGATCACACAGAATTTACACAGTGGTTTTGGTCAACTTGACCCTGGAAAAACCCATAAAGAGAAAACCAATATAAGGAGGATTTTATTAGCTTCTTCTCAGGAAAATCATTACAACAATAAAGACAAATGTACTTATCTCCCTTGGAAAGAGTGCCACTGTTAGTTCTCTTTTCTACTCAATTTTGAGCCTCCACTGTACTCTGCTGCCTAAAATTTTGGGTCATTGTACATCAATAATTTCTCTGAAATTTTAGCCATTGGACTGTCCACTGTTTCCTGGAAAATTGTGCCACCAAACTGTCTTAGACTGCCTTAATAATCAGGCCAGTCAACCAGTTAATTAATGCACTGCTCTCCTTGATTTCAGTGCAGACTGAGCAACATTTAATGCCTCAAAATGCATGTTGTCAGTCTCTCCTTACAGCCTCAAAATTCGTGTTGAGTTCTGCCGGACAGGTTTGCAATTTTTTTTTTTTAATTATCAAAGTCTGCACTGACAGACTGCTGAAACGGTGAAACCTCCACAAATCTCAGGCCTCCACAAATCTCGGGCTCCACAAATCTCGGGCTGCTTCGGTAGGTGCTTCTCTGCTGTAAGTTCTCTTCTCCTCCTCTTCTCCTTGCTCTCCTCTCCAACTCTTCACAAGTAGAATAATGAGCTTCTCACCTTTTTCTCCCTTTTTAGCTCTCATTAGATAGGAAACCCTAACCCTTTCTGATCAAGGGTTGAGATTAGATCTCAGCCCTCTAGATCAATGGTGGAGATCATTCCCTCACTTGACCCCCTTTTCATGTGGTTCCCCCTCATTAATGACTTCTGGTCACTTTATTACTTTATATATTATACCATGTACTTCTTCTCCACATAAAGTTAACTTTAAAACATGAAGTAACTTTAATATTAAAAGTAAATAGTGTTGAGATATCAAGGGGAAGCTTAATGAGGCGATTTCTCTTACTTTGATAACTGCTTGTGATGTCTTTTAACTTGATTAACTTATTCTCGAACTTGATTATTATTGTGTTTTTCTATCATCAAACAATAAAGATCAATGGGACAAGAGGGCACAAAATATAGGCTGTAAGCCAAGGCCAAAACCTCTCCTCTTGAGAGGAAAACCCATAAGAATTCTTCTTTTTTTATAGAACTCCAAATGAAGAATTCCAAGAACTAAGACCCTTGTCAAAGACACTTCCATGACCAAGTCAAACTTCTTCTTCTTGATGAACTCTTCTAGCTACTTTGACCTAGCAACTTCCAAAATTTTTGACCTAGCAACTTCCAAAAATTTTGACCTAGCAACTTTCTAACAACTTCGACTCAACAACTTTCAATGTCTTCGACCTCCCCAACAACTTCTTCTGCAACTTCGACTTAACCAACAATTTCTTCTGCAACTTCGACTTCCAACAGTTTCTTTTGCAACTTTGGTCTAGCAACTACTTTAGAAACCCTAACATGAGAGAGGTCCAAAACTTCGATTGTGCTTCTCTTCTTCCTTTCCTTGAACTTTGTCCTTTTTCCTTGTCTTCCAGCTTCTTCCTTGAGTAGATTGAACTTATTTCTTGCTTGAATGAATGTTTCTCCAAATGAAGTCAAGGTTCCCTTATATATAGGTTTTTAGGAGGTCGAATTGCTATCCATGAGGCCGACTTGTTTGACATGGCCTTGGAGGGTCTTTATGACACTTTTGACTTTACAAAAGCTTTTTTACAAGATACAACATTCCCAAAGGGGTCTTACATGTGTTGAAGAATTTGGGGCACGAGGTTTATGAGATTCTTCTTTTACGTGATAACTATTAATGTTTAACTTGTTAGCATATTCTTTAACATTAGTGTGTCTTCTTTAGATCATTAAATAGCTAGCATAACAAAGAGACAAGAACACAAGAAGTTGGCATTCTGCCAGGGCCAAAACCTCTCCCTATTGGAGAGGAAAACCCGCACACAATTCTTCTTATAGAGATTCCAATTGACGAACATCAAGACCATGAATTTTGACTAATTGTGCCACTCCAAGACCAAGCCACCAATCCTCTTCTTTATACTGCTGAGATCATCGTCGTCATTGCATCATTGAGACATCCATTACTGCTGCAACATCACTGAGATATTCATGAGAGCAAGACTGCTGCACCATATCTCTATCATTACTTAGTTCTTTGCTGCTTATCGAGATCATCTTTACGTAGATGAGGTTTCTATGATGCGATTACATCCTCGAGACAAAGCCATCATTGATATCATGACTATGCTTAAGGTTATGACTGCAGAGAGTAGCACCGAGACGTTATCTTTAGACTTATGCCGAGAATGTAACCATTACAATAGCACTTATCTGAGATCACTGTCATGCCATTCGAAGTATGATCCTTATGCGAAGAGACATAGTCCTGTATCCATCCGAGTTTCAACACCTTGAGCTTGACTGAGATTTCAGAGTGGAATGTGAAGGTATCACTGTGCCTTATCACCTTGATTCTGCTCCTAACTATCCCATTCGAGAGTGTACTTATTCAAGACATGCGAAGTTGCAGGCCTTGTTCTTATTCGAGTTATTTCAGAGAGAATGCGAGATTTTATTATGTTCTGTGTTTTTTGCATTGCCTATATATAGGTGTTTTACTATGTATTCAAGTCGACATGGACCTATGAACTGATGTGTCTCATCTTGTGAGCTGATGTGACTCCCTTTTAATTTGTTTGTTGGTCGACGTGATTGTACTTTTCATTATTTTCCTTGCTTGTCTTCAAGATGATTGTGCTGGTCTTGGAGGATTGTTCTTAGACATACGGTTGACCCATATATATTACATAAGTGCTCAAGAAGAGCTCTTTGACTCTTTGACTTTCCTAGACCTATGGAATGAGCAAGAAACTCATATAATTTACAAAAATAATATTTCCTTTTCTTGACAAGTACAGAGATCAAAATGACTTTGACAAATTCTGAACCTAGTTACACTTTTCTTCAACACTTCCTCTTAACTAGGGAGGTATTTACAATGGTACTTGGTCGTTCTCAATCTGAAGAATTTCTCATAAGAAAAATCTGATTGGTAACCCCATCTGTATAACATCATATCAACCAATATTGTCACAATGCAAGGCCTTGACTAGCAACTCCATCTCTCCATGAGACCATGAGTTACAATGCTGGCAAGACCAATGATTTATAGACACCTTCATCATTGTCTCTCAAGGTACATACCCACCCGGTTGTTCATTGAGTATGACCTTTTAGGACTATTCTTATCTTGGGTTCCCAACCCTCAAAGAATATTGGTCCTCTTGCCTACTCTTGCCTTGGATGCCCTACACATCCTCAAAGAGCATCGGATGCCAGATGATTACCCAACCCTCCATTCTTTCTTCCCAGGTGAAGACAAGAATGTTGTGTCTATCATGTGTCTTCGTGCCCACCCATGGCCTTCACCTAGACTTACCACTGTTAGTCTTGGTCTAGTGCATGACACATGAAATAGAAAAACACAACTGTCACCCCTTTGTAATCGAGGGTGATCTAATCCAAGCTCCCTCTTGATTAGGGACTTGTCAGAGCTCCCTCTTAGCTAGGGACTCTTCTATACATCAACAACTTCTTCTTTGTGGATCCTTCAGTTGCTTGCTCAACTTTTCTCCTTGATGTCATGAAAGTTAGTTGAGCTTCTTTCTTGTAGGGAAACTGTCATCGATCACTTTCCTTCTTAGTTTGTCATGTCATTCCTTTCTTCATGGAAAGTGGTTTTCTTCATATCTAGAACCTTCGTCATATGACTACTCCTTTCTCATCATGCTTCTTCCATTCATCACATGAATGCTAGTTGCACTTGTAAGTAGCCCCGCATGAACTTATCCATATATTATTCAAGAAATCAAGTATATCATTAAATTGTACCTTACTAGGTGGCTCTTTATCACGACATCTTTCTGTAAGTATCAACATCTTGCACACATATTGACATGTCTCCCAAAGATATCCATTGTCAAGGGTCTTCATCTTTTTTAGACTTTCATCAGAGTCTTCATATCTTTTCGGGAGATTTCCTATTTAAATCTTCTTGGTCTTTTGGATTTTGGTTGTCTTTATCATGGTGGCATATCTCATGATCTCTTCCTTCCCCACACATTCCATCAACAACTTTGAATCAAAGTTTCTTCATTGTAGTTAATCACCTCATACTTCATATGAGGACATATTATGTTGATTTCATCTAGTGTGACTTATGTCTTCCTGCGTCCTTTTAGAGGAGGAGATCTTTTTCCTTCGATCATGTTTCTCAATATATAGGTATTGATCTGTAACCATATGACATGTCATTATAAAACTTAAATGCAAGTATACATACCTCATTTTACCTTTTAGGTTGTCTAGGCTTCTTTCAACAACTTCCTTGATTCAAATATATTCAACACCTTGAACTGCTCTTAATTATTCATGAACTTCACAGGTTGGAGTTTCTATTGAAACACTTGCTTTGTCCCTGGATCAGTGAATCTTCTAGTGAAGATTCCATCAGAGAATCTTGAGGATCTTAAAGATCCCTATCCAATAGACATTTCCCTTTTGTTGTATGATGAGCCTTCTTTAAATGTTTATCTTATGCAAAGTTGTTGCCTACAACTTGCCTTCTTCCATAGAAACCCTAAGATGTTGACTGAGGTATCTTACTTACCCTTGAAAATATAGTCACCCTCGTGATGATGTCACGAGATCTAGTTTCTTTCATGATGTTACACCACATCCTATAATATATTGTAGTCACATTCTATGTAGGATCTAGGAGCCTAAAAAGAGACTTATAGAGAGAGACTAACTTAAATATTTCTACTCTCTCTTATTCAACTCCTTCCATCCTATCCAGTGACATGAATTTTCTTATAATGTTCATGATTCCTTTACTAGCTTCCCTAATGCCTACCTTCATGAACTCAAAGGAGGCCTTATTCAATGACTTCATTCATCTATGAGGACCATAACTATCGTCCTTATTTCAGGCAAGGACCTTGTTATGAGGATTATGACTATCCTCTAGCATTTCCATTCCCTTGCAAACCGAAGTCATTAAATAAATAATTGATTAAACATGAGAGATACTTACCTGGCATGTGAAGAGGAGATCTTCACCTTGATGCTTCCTTTGCTTGAGCTGCCCATCATAAACTGCTAGTATCCTTTTACCAAGACTTCTTTGGTGACCTTCTAGCACCACGACATTTTTGATCTTGTCATCACCGAAACTGCTTTATGATCTTGAGATCATCTTGATTCCTAATTCAGCTTCTTGGTAATTTTGACTCCTTCTACATTTGAACACATTGTTGACATGCTCGTGATAGAAGTATGTAGAGAGGCACTGTGATGTGAGCCCGAACTTGCCATTGAATAACATCGATAGAGATAGTAACTAGATTGTGTATATAGAGACCATCTTATTACCAAGACTTTCTTCTTCAGCAATATTTTGTTTGACTAATATCATGGTAGTAAGGAACCTGAGACTTACTCTTGTAATTTAACATCAAAACTGAGATTATAATTTATGCCAAGACGATGAGTGCTTCAGTGATCTTCTTCATCTATGCGAGACTGTATACTCTGTCCCCTCCTGAGCTTCATTATATTACTGAAGTCTTCATAAGGTCTGTACCTAGATCCATTGAGATCATGATGGTTTCATCATACCATCATCATCATATTTATGCTTAGGATTAGGACTGCACAGTGTGTTACTATGAGACTTTCTCCATTCGAATTGAACCGATACTGTGTATGCTGATGTGGGATCCATGAGATCCTTGTCATCACTTTCATGCAAAGATTGTGTTTTCCTTTCTATATCGAGACTTCCATAATACTGTTTAGTATGATAAAACAGAGTGTTTCCTTCTTGTACCGAGACCCTTATCATGATGCTTATGCCAAGACTGTAGCCAGTTCAGTGACATCCATCTGAAACTACAATGACCATTCGAAGCCTGAACCTTTATGTTGAAGAGACTGTACCATTGTTCCTTGTCTGAGATTTCTGAGATATGTACGAGGGTGTCACTGTGATTACCACAGAGATTTCAGAGGTATATTATCTCAATTCTGTTCTTCATACGAAGTTGCAGAGAAGTCGTCCTTCACCTTAACTGAGATTGATATTGAATTGTCTTGCTGTTGTTGGTTGAAGACTGATCTTTTAAGTGTCCCTTTTATGCCCTTCCTTAGACTGCAACCATAGCTCTGATACCATGTCGAAGAATCTGGGGCACGAGGTTAATGAAATTCTTCTTTTACATGATAGCTATTAATGTTTAATAGCATATTCTTTAACATTAATGTGTCTTCTTTAGATCATTAAATAGCTAGCATAACAAAGAGACAAGAACACAAGATGTTGGCATTCAGCCAGGGCCAAAACCTCTCCCTCTTGGAGAGGAAAACCCGCACACAATATTTCTTAAAGAGATTCCAATTGACAAACATCAAGACCATGACTTTTGTCTAAATGGGCCACTCCAAGACCAAGCTACCAATCCTCTTCTTTATACTACTGAGATCATCGTCGTCACTGCATCACTGAGACATCCATTACTGCTGCAACATCACTGAGATATTCATGAGAGCAAGATTGCTGCACCATATCTCTATCATAACTTAGTTCTTTGCTGCTTATCGAGATCATCATTATGTAGATGAGGTTTCTATGATGAGATCACATCCTCGAGACAAAGCCATCATTGAGATCATAACTATGCTTAAGGTTATGACTGCAGAGAGTAGCGTTGAGACCTTTATCTTTAGACTTATGCCGAGAATGTCACGATTACAATAGCACTTATCTGAGATCACTGTCATGCCATCCGATGTATGATCCTTATGCGAAGAGACATAGTCCTGTATCCATCTGAGTTTCAACACCTTGAGCTTAACCGAGATTTCAGAGTGGAATGCGAAGGTATCACTGTGCCTTATTACCGAGATTCTGCTCCTAACTATCTCATCGAGAGTGTACTTCTTCAAGACATGCGAAGTTGCAAACCCTGTTGTTATTGGAGTTATTTCAGAGAGAATGCGAGATTCTGTTCTCTGTTTATGGGTTGACTTCAGTTGCTTATATATAGGTGTTTGACCATGTATTCAAGCTGACATGGACCTATGAACTGATGTGTCTCATCTGGTCAGCCGACATGACTCCATTTTAATTCGTTTGTTGGCTGAGGTGACTGTGTTTTTCATTATTTTGCTTGCTTGTCTTCAAGATGATTGTGCTGGTCTTGGAGGGTTGTTCTTAGACATATGGTTGACCCATATATATTACATAAATGCTCAAGAAGAGCTCTTTGACTTTCCTAGACCTATGGAATGAGCAAGAAACTCATTCTTATAATTTACAAAAAATAATATTTCCTTTTCTTGACAAGTACAAAGATCAAAATTAATTTGACAAATACCGAACCTAGTTACACTTTTCTTCAACATGTGTGGAAGTGACTCTTTTGACTTCGTAACTCTATGAAAAACCTAGAAACACTCAATGGGTGTTTGACCTATAAATAAATCTATCTTGATCATGAAACCCATGCATCAAGAATAACAATAGTAAATTTCTTTTCTCTTTAATGTCAAATACATAAAATCATGATTACAATAGACATTATGAAGACGGAACCTAGTTACGCATTTCAACACTCCCTCTTAACAAGGGAAGTATTCATAATACATACACGATATTTGGACATTCTCAAACTGAAGAATTCTCATAAGAAGAGTCGGATTGGTAAGCCATCTCATATGCAATTTTATCAGCTTATATTTGTGCATCTCATCATATCAAACGACATTATCACATAGCAAGGCCTTGACTAACAACCCTACCTCTCCACAAGATTAGAGCACAATGTTGGGGAGACCAATGATTTATAGACAACTTCATCATCGTCTCTCAAGGCACATACCCCATCCGGATGTTCGCAAGGCGTCCTTCTAAGACCATTCGTGTATTGGATTAACACATCCTAAAGGAATTTCCTCTTCGACTACTCTTACCTATTGGATGCCCTACCACATCCCCAAAGAGTATCATAAACTAGATGCTTACCCAATCCTCCATTCTTTCTTCATAATATGAAGACAAGAATGATGTGTCCATCTCTCCCTCATGGCCTTCACTAAGACTTATGTTTGTTAGTCCTGGTCTAGTGCATGACACATGAAGTAGAGTGCCATATCTGTCACTCCCTCTTAACTTGGGAGGATCTAATCATTCGTATGAAAAGAATATACCCAAGATCCCTCTCAACTAGAGATTGCTTTCCAACAACAACTATCTGCTCTTTGGTGGAGATCATGGTACTATTAGCGGATTGTAGGGCTCCTCATCCTTCTCTTCATCGGAAAGTGATCTTCTAGTCCACATTTGGCTTTTCTTCATTGTTAAAATTGGAAACTAGGGCCAAATTCCACCTCGAGATAACTCATTTGATGGAGATGATGATTGCATTAGGTTCCTCGTTTCGAGAGGTCCAAGATTGATAGAAAGATCATCTCATTCGGACAAGCAAAAGTGTGATTTTGAATTTATGCCCACACATGTGAAAATTGTTCAGGTTGGCCTCATCAGGTAGGCTCAAGAAGCCCACATTTCTTCCAGTCATTCATTAGATATGTAATGAACCCAGAAAATGCATATATTATATATGTCATTATGCATGAATGAATTATATATGTCATGAACTCTATTGCTAGATAGAGGAGCGACATGAATATGCATCTTATACATGGGTGAGGTGCTGGCTTTGGTTGATGCTGCTAGCCATAGAGCACTCTGCGCTTTCGTCCCGAAACTCCCCTGTCTCTTAAACACCTTCTGACAGGCATAAATAGAGGAATGCCTCCTCTTCCAGAGAATCCGTATCCTTATCCTTCTTCCTCTTTCGAAAGACCCTCTTGGGCGACTTCGCTCTCTCATATGTGTGCAAGGAGGACGAGTTTTTTGCGCAGAATTACAGGCCGAAATTTCAGAGTTCTGTGACATGTTTGACCAATGTTGACCGAGGACTTGCTGACCGAGTTTGACTGTGATTTTGGCCTCAAATGTTAGATTTTTCTAGGCCATATGCCTGGGCACATAAACCGAGAAATTCTGGGTTGCTTGACTTGCACTGAATTCAGGGTTGACTGTAGTTTGACCGCAGAAAAATTATAGCAGTTTTCTCTCTCCTTTGACTGAGGAAGACCGAGTTGCTTTGAGGAGGATTTGCTGCTATTTTGACCAATGTTGACTTTTTGGTTAGGGTTGAAGTTTGACTGCAATTGATTGCAAAAATTTACAGGGTCATTTTGACTTTGTATTGGGCAAGTCAATTTGACTTTTGTACTCTCTCTCTCTGCTGAACTTTTGATATAATAAATTAATGATAAGAAGAATTGATAAAAGGGTTTTCCCCACATTGGGGGTTTTCCTTGGCATCTGCCAAATCTGGTGTCCTCTGGTCTTGGTTTGTCTTCTGCATTTTGTTTCATGTTCTATCTGCTTTTACTGTCAATGTGATTATCGTGATTGTTATTGTTATTGGGAATTGTTATTGGGCTACTAAGGAATATTGAAGTAAATTGTGCTAAGCATAGAACATACCATTGTTAACTGAAATTAACATGGTATCAAAGCCTAGGTGAAGACAAAGCCCAAGCAAGAGTAAGAAAATCAATCACTAAGGAAAGTAATATTGGTTTAGCTTCAATGACGACTTCATCATACTTCAAATCCGAGGACAAGCTCAAGGAAAAATTCGACTATCATGCATGGAAGATGACTTTGGATTTGACTTCGGAAGCGAATGATGCTATGGACTATGTAAAGGGAAGAGTGGTGGAGCCTCCTTCAAATGCACCTGCTGCTGCAAAAATAAAGTACAAGAAAGGTGAGGTCAAAGCTAAGAAAATTATTGTAGACTCCAATTAAAAGCACTTGGTTGCCTATATTTCCGATTTGGAAACATCTAAGGAGATGTATGATAAGCTGGTTGGGATGTTCAAAGTAAACTATGCAACTCAAATCCTGTTTCTCAAGAACAAGTTGAAAGACATCAAGATGGATAGACAAGAGTTTATTCATTTCTACTTCATGAGGGTTACCGAAATCAAGAATGATCTTCTATGTATTTGAGAAGTTGTTCATGACAGGGAGCTCACTCTTATTGCACTTGAAGGTCTTACAAGAGCATGGGATGTGTTTTACACTACCATCCTCAACAATGTTTAAAGTAAACAATGCAAATCAAATCTTCTTTCTCAAGAACAAGATGAAAGACATCAAGATGGATAGGGGAGTCTATTCTTTCCTACTTCATGAGGATTACTGAAATCAAGGATGATCTTCTATCTATTGGAGAAGTTGTTGGTGACAGGGAGCTCACTCTTATTGCACTTGGAGGTCTTACAAGAGCATGGGATGTGTTTAACACCACCATCCTCAACAATGACAGGATTCTGGGTTGTGATGAATTATTGGCTATATGCACTCAAGAAGAAATAAGGATGATGGAGAGAGATAAGCCCTCAAATGGAAATGATCCTATTGCTTTCTCCGCTCATGCTAAGAGGAAGAACAATGCTGGTCCAAGGAAACAAGGTCAAGGATTTAAGCCGAGATTCAAAGAAGGAAGAAAAGAAAGATGCTACAATTGCAACAAGTTTGGCCACTATGCTAGAGAGTGTCCTCTTAAGAAAGATACTCCAAGGGATGATGACAACAACAACCACAACAACTACAAAGGCAATGGCAATCAAAGGAACAACAAGTTCTATTGAAGAATCTAGGGCATCTAGGTATGATGAGATTCTTCTGACAATGATAACTATTTGTGAGGTACTTTTTACTTTTTCTTATTAGCACAATTTTCTCTTATTGTTATTAGAGTGTGTTCTGTTACTTCATCAAACGGTTACCAAAACAAAAGAGACAAGAACACAAGATGTCGACTCTCAGCTAGGGAAAAACCTCTCTCTCCTAGAGAGGAAAACCTTTCTGCAAATTTCTCTTATTGAAGCTTCAATTGACAAATGCCAAACCCTAGACCCTTGAACAATAGATCCTCCAGGCACAAGACACAGTGTCTTTTTTTGCACCTTCCTTTATGTTCTTTGATCAAAGCCTCCTTCTGCACTTTGTCCTGCGCACTTCTTTCGGCAACTCGTAGCACGACTGCAAAAACCCTAGGTCTTCTTTAGAGGCCTCTACTATGGAGTACTTCTTCTTTTCTCTTCCTCGTTTGACAATTTTCCTTTTGCTTGATGCTTAGGCTAGAAGATGGGGTTCTTCTTGAATTATATTTCCGAGGCTGGTCCTCTAACCCTACTGCAGATCTGAATTTTCCTCGCATGTGTCGCTAATTAGGGCTCAATATTGTCCCTCTTGCTTGCTCCTTTTCTTTGCTTGAGATGGAGGCCTATATGGAGCCTCATTTTAGTCCAATCAAACTCTATTAAGTTGTTGCTCTCATGGATCTAAAGTGACCGCAAAAATACCCTCTCTTCTTTGCATGTGTGACAGAAAAAAGCCCTTAAACAGTCCCAAAAGTTTGGATTTCTTTCTTCTCTTCTTCGCTGGCCTAGAAGGAACCTTTTTCTCTTCTTCACACCTCCTTCTTGACACTCTTCTTCGAGGACTTTAGAGATCACTTGATGATCCTTTTGGGAGGTCGAATTGCCATATATATAGGAGTCCGTCCCTCCTCTTTGGGCCAACTTGAGCTAGTGAGATCGACTTGACTTTGAGTGCACTAAAAATTCATTTCTTTGAGCGACTTGAAGAGGAGACTTGTCTTTGCTTTGGAGGATCTTCTTTGACAGATTTCTTTGACTCTAATATGTGGATTTACATAGTGTAACCAATGTTTTTAAAACCGGAACCGGTGACCGGACCGGTCCACCTAATGAACTGGTTTACCGACCGGAACCGGTCTAACCAGGACTGGTTTGGTCTAAACGAACCGGTTTTAGAAAAATACATTAAATAATT
>APFE030207610.1:171362-190321 GCA_000404065.3 Pinus taeda
AGCAAGAAACTCATTTTTAGAATTTACAAAAAATAATAATTCTTTTTCTTTTACAAGTACAAAGATCAAACCTACATTTATGAAGACCTCCAAAGATCCTACGTTGTTAAGGCACCCAAAGATCCTGATGTGCCCAATCTCAAGCTTCTTCCTAGAAAAAACCTCCTTAGGAGTCTTACCTCCCAAGACTCTATGTGGGCTCTTGTTCTATAGATACACTGCAGTGTTACATACATCGACCCATAAAAATAAATGTAGCCTTTGATCATGCAACATAGCTCTAGGTACACCCACTATGGCCGTGTTCTTCCTCTCCGCCACCCCATTCTGCTGGGGGTTATAATGCACTATGTACTCCCTCCTGATGCCCCACACTCCTATAGAACTCCTTCATCTCCTTGGAGGTATACTCTCCTCCATTGTCTAATCTCAACACTTTGATCTTCCTCCCTGTCTAGTTCTCTACAAGGGCGTTGAACTATTGGAACCTCTTGAAGGTCTCATCCTTGGTCTTCAGAAAGAAAATCTAGGTCTTCCTGGAGTAGTCATCAATGAGAGTCACATAGTACTTATGTCCGCTAAATGATAAATGAGACATAGGACCACACACATCAGAGTGTACCAAATCTAGGATACCTGTTGCTCTGCTGTCACTGCTCAAGAAAGGTGCCTTGGGAGCTCGAAGCACCCCCCCTACACACATCATGATGCTCAGTGCTAAATTCAGGTAAACTAGTAACCATCTCCATTAGCATCCTGAATGCTCCATGGTGCAAGTGGGCCATCCTCTTATGCCATATCTCGCACAACTCACTACTATTGGTCTGCGCCATTAAGGCTCTAGTAGGCTAAAACATAAACCTGTAGAGTCCCCCTCTATGGACTCCAATCACTCTAGCAGACTCAATACATGATCCCCTAGGATATATGAGCACTTGTCCTCCTTTGATCACCACCTCATATCCCCCGTCCTCAATACTAGAGACTGAAATCAAGTTCTTCTTCAGCTCGAGAACATAAAGGACATCCGTCACTTTCAAAGGAGGTGATGACTCCCCTCTAAAAGGGTACTTCCCCCACTCCTGCTGCTCTGACCTTGGAGTTATCTCCAAGCACAACCTCCAAGTAAATATCATTCTCTGTGAGACTCGTGAAGTGCTCTCCCACTCTAGTCATATGGTAGGAAGCTCCACTGTCAACAAACCACACACCATAAGACGTGGCACTAGTGAAAAGACTCACCACTAAAGCGAACTCCGTGTCAAATCTAGAGGAGATCTCATCTACCTCTGCTAAAGATGCTACACCCTTCTTGTTCTTCTTCTTGGGACACTGAACAACATAGTGACCTAACTTCCCACAAGCAAAGCATTTCACTTTGCTCATGTCCTTCTCCTTGGCCTTCTACTTCCCCTTATGTTGCTTGGCTCCACTAGAAGACCCCTTTGTGGCCTTCTTCTTGCCCGCTGCAAGGGAAACATTGTCCTCCTCACTTACCCCACCACGATGACTACCACTCTTGGTACTCCTCCTCCTGGGTGAAATCATCCCACATCCTCCTCTAGTTTGGAAAATGCTCTCTAGCAACAATGCCATCTATGAATCCATCCCACAGTTTGGGAAAACTATCTAGTGCCATCTTGACCAATTGGTCCTCAGGAATAGCCTCTCTCACAATTGCCAACTCATCTCTCACCTATGTGATCTTGGTGAGCTATGAGGTCACTGTGTCGGTCTTGGTCATTTTGGTGTTTCTTAACTTCTATCTCAACACCATCTTCATATTCTCATTGGAACACTGGTGTAGTGTGACTAGGGGTTCCCACATCTCGTAGGCAAACTTCTTCCCAATCCAACCTTCTTCATTTGCCTTTTGCCTTTTATTGATTTTTCTTTTATTTTACAGCTTGGGGCTCCAGGGGATGAGAGCATGATGTGTATGATATTGCAATGGTTACCCCCTTAAGGTGGGGCAATTCATCCAAAGGTTGGGACATACATGGGTTCCTTTAATGATGTAAGGGGCACTCATAGGGGCCCTAAGAACCAGGGTGATGGCCAACATTGATAGGGGGTGGAGCTCATGTTTGGCTTTTACCCATGTGCTAAATTTTATTGCCTCGACCATCTTTTGCATTTTGTGGTATTATTTCCTTTTGTATGTGGCCATTTATGTTTTTATCTCTTTTCTTTTAGCTGCATCAACCTCTGAGGCATCGTTCCGGTCGTGACCTAGACATGTGGACAAGGAGAGGGGGATACTTGCAGTCCATTGTGGCAAATCACAACAAATATATCACCAGGCTCATGCCTTTACAGACAACAACTCCCTCTTACACTGAAGTCCTCTACCCTTGTCAGAAATCACGTGTTCATCTTTAGCCTATTTAGATCAACATTGTTCTTTAAAACTTCTAGCCATCCTCATAGATTAGGAACGTGCTTCAATTAGGCTGATCTTGTTTGCTCCCTTTGAGTACATAGCTCATCCAATCATGAGTCTTCTTGTCACATTGTTCTTGCATCCAGCGACTTCCCACACCTTGGCAGTCTTCATTATGTACCTACGATCCTCACTGGGAGGCCATTGAAGAATAGATACAACTAAGAAAACATACACAGACGGGAGACTCATAATGAAATAATAATAGAAACAATCAATAAAGTACTTATCTCGAGAGTGTGTTAGCTCCCTCTTGATCTGAGTCTCACAGTTAACCTCGTTCAATTCAAAAGAGTTAATCTCGTTCACATCATCAAGGAATTCACATCATCATCATCAAAGAGTCCACATCGTCAAGGAATCTACATCATCATCACCAAAGAGTCCACATCGTCAAGGAATCCACATCATCATCATCATCATCATATCATCACGGATTTCATGTCATCATCAAGAAGTTGACCTCATCCATATCATCACCATATCATTATCAAGAAGTTGACCATATCATCACCATATCATTATTGAGAAGTTGACCTCGTCCATATCACCAAAGAGTCCACATTATCACAAAATCCACATCAACATCAAGAAGTCATCAAGCAGTACATATCATCTATATCATCAAGGAGTCCATATCATCAAGTAGTCCAATTTGCTTCATCATCAAGGAGTCTCATGAAGGAGTCCACTTCATCATCATTAAGGAGTCCACATCAACATCCTCAAGGAGTCCATATCATCATCAAAAGATCCGCATCATCAAGAAGTCCATATCAACATCAAAGAGTTCACATCATTAGGGAGTCCATCATCAACATCTTGAAGGAGTTCACATCATCAAGGAGTCATCAACGAGTCCATGTCATCAAGGATTCCACATCATCAACATCAACATCATCAATGAGTCCACATCATCATCATCATCATCATCATCGTCAAGGAGTCTAGTTCAATTCATCATCAAGGAGTCCATATTACTATAAAGATGTTAGGACTTAGGGTATTTTCTGTCAAATGAACATAGTTAGTTCTAGGATTTGGTCCATTTACATCTTCAAGACCTACCTAGGGTTTACAAACCATAAACAATCCAATGTTAGTAATGATTAAAACAATAAAATAAATACACGTTACTTATCTCTTGAGCTTCTGACAACTCCCTCTTAATCTTTAGCCTTTTTGCATTCAACCTGCAAATCAACCTTATCAACAAGATGTCAAATCTTCTAGGAGCCAGGGTTTTTGACTTCAAACCTTAATCAATATAGGGTTTTCCAACCCACTAAGCCTTGCATTCATTTTCCAATTTGACTTCAAACCTTAATCAATATAGGGTTTTCCAACCCTCTAAGCCTTGCATTCATTTTCCAACTTCATCAATCTTAGAGATTTGTCCATAAACCCTAGGACAAACATTTCAATTTTGCAAACTCTAGGTTTCTCAAGAAACTTCAAAGCTTTTAGCATTAAATTTGATTAGACTATAGGTTTTTGAAAGGGAACCTTGACCTCTGATTATCAAGGCTACATGCTTTAGAGGAACATGGATCCTGTCAGTTTTTGGCTTCCAAATCAAACAAGTGGCCCTTCTACAATGTAAGTCGACCTTCTTTTATGTATAGAGAGGTAGACTTGATGTTAGGGTTATATAGCAGATTTGAATTCTTCAGAAGTTTGAATCCTCCAAAGAAGACAATCCTTCACCAATTTTGAATTCTTTACAGATGTCAACCTTCTATCCTATGCTGACCTTAGAGTGAACTTAGTTGCCTCAAAGATGCTTCTCGATCTATCTCAGGAATACCTTTAGCAGGATTCAAAAACAAGATCTTCATTTCATATTTGCATAATGAATGACAATATTAAATTTTTGGTAGATCGGACTTGACATCATAGAGGAAACTCGGATGAATGAGTGATATTACAGGACTTGTATACTACACAAATCCTTCTTTAATACTGAGTCTCACATCCTCAGACTTGACATATTTCCTGGATGGATTTCATATGACAATGATATGGAGGCAACCTTATGGTTTCATTAGAGAGGTTTTGTGGAGGGCCTCCAAATATTCTTGTATGTTGCCATCTCATGAGGATCTGACATGATCTAGGGTTGGTCCCAGGAGGCCTAATGTGATTGCTATTTAAAGACTTGTGTCTCATTGTACTATTGGATTGTATCTCAGCTAAACATTTGATGAATATCTAATAGAGGAAGAAGAATCGATTTTGGGTTTCCCCCCTTGTGGGGTTTTGCCCTGGTCATTGACCTAAACCCTGGTGTCTCTATTGTGTATGCTTTTCTTTTGTTGTTCCTTACTGTTCCGCTGCATTGTTCTCTCTATATAATTGCTTATGAGGATATGGGGTGAATGTTGTGTAAATTGTTGAAAAGTTAAAAAATGCGATTATCTGCAACAGAGAATAATTGAGCCCTAAAATTAACAGAAGGGTCTCTGTTCCATAAATATAAGAAAGTTGAATTGTTTTGGAGCTGACCTTATTTGCTACATATCTTTTGATATGTTGTGCCTCAACCTTGTCATCATTGCAATAATAAGAATAGGAAGGCCAAAGACTCTCGTCTGAAGGTTGACATGTGAGGTATGATCATTTTGCTTTTATATGCCAAAGGGATTTGTTAGCCAAGACCAAGTATAAGTCTAAGTTACAAGTTCGTTTTCTTTTGGAACTAATGATTTCTAGTTAAGATGATTTCAGAAGTTTGCACTCTCTAATTTAGATCTAAAATCGTTCCCTTGCAAACACTTGGTTTAAAGGCTAGAATGATAAATCTATTGTGACATATCTCATGAAGGAATTGAAGTATGAAAGGTGTTAAGGTTTGTGTAAGATTGTGGTAAAGGATAGTGCCAAAAATTGCTGTCCTTCAATGGCATCCAAAAGTCTATGATAGAGCTATCTTGAATGTTATTTTGTTCCTATCTATGACATGTCATCTTGTGTCAATTGCTCAAAATATGTTTTTGCATTCGATGGTCATTTAAAAGTAATCTCCCTCTGAAACACTTGTTGACCAAGATCTGATAT
This sequence comes from Pinus taeda, assembly GCA_000404065.3. NCBI lineage: Eukaryota > Viridiplantae > Streptophyta > Pinopsida > Pinales > Pinaceae > Pinus > Pinus taeda. Next base: position 176,863 of record APFE030207610.1, read on the forward strand.
CAAAGGTGTAATCTTCCTCTAGTATTGCTCAAGAATTGTTGAAAAATCTATGAGCCAAGAAGGAAGGTAAGTCTCTTGGAAGACTTGGTATGATAGATAAAATGTGAAAGCATCTGTAACTTTGAGCTTTTGATTTAAAAGTTTGCATATATCTAGGGTTAAGAACCCTAGCTAATCGTTTGTAAACCCTAGTATGTTGAAGGGTTTAAGGTATATAAATACAACCTTAAGATTGAAGTGTTATTTGATTTGACATATTGGAGTGAGAGCTTCGCATCATCACTCAAATTCTCACTTGAAGTATTCTTGAAGAAGTTTTTTCTTTTTTAGATATAGACTGTGTACAGAGGTGCTGAAGGTACAAATATGGTATTATGAGAAATTGTCAAATTGTTACCATGACTAAAACTTGATGGATTGAATTCATTGGTCATGACAAGATCATTAGGCCAAGTCCTTTCTCAGGGTTGAGGATCAAAGTAACTTTCAGATCTGGCATTGTTTCATCACATCAGATCATTGAAAGAACCTATTGATTGTCAAAAGAATTGATGACATATGTGCTGACCCGCCTTGCATCTATTGATGTTATGAGTGCTTGGATTCATTTCATAGTTCTATTGAAAAAGGTAGAGTTATTTGACAATGATGAATTTCATCTATCTATGGTTCTGGTATTTAAATAAGAAAGTCTAGGGTTTATGAACTCTAGGATTTGCACAAAGAAAGCCCTAGTATGTATAGATTGAGCGTTTTCACTGAAGAATCCCTAGCAAGGGCTTGGAAAAGAAAGCCTTGAATTCATAAACTCAAACGTTTCCACTAAAAGAAGAAACCCTAGAAAGAGATGACATTATTATGATGATGTGAATGAAGCCAATCAAATTGTAAGGTGGGTGCAAGATCAAGAGGGAGGTGGCATGTCCTCATAAGATAAGTATTTTTACATCTCTCTCATTTTTTTATTATTATTGTTGTTGATATTAGTAGTAGTAGGTCTGTTGTCATTAAATTCTTTGCTTAATTGTGATTGTTCTTCCATGGCCTCTTGATGAGGGTGCAGGTACATATTGAAGACTGCCAATGTTTTTGTAGCAGTTGGAAGAACAAAGCAACACTGCGATGAAGAGACTCTCTGTAATGAGAGATATTGTAATGAATGAGATTTGGACTCAGAGAGTAGAATGCCTTTGATTTTTGTCAAGAAAAAAATATGATTGAATGACAAGAAGTACACGGCTAAGGATTACCTCTGTAATAGGAAAAGAAGCCTATGAAAGGACATCTTGTTAGGTACACTTTTGTAGACATCTTATATCTTGATGAAAGAAGTAAACTACCTCAAGATAGTTCTTTGTACATGCTCCTCAAAGTTGATGCCCTTGGTTTGGTGATTGATGCTACATGATTTATTGACGAAAGAAGAAGAGCTCATTGACTAGAATATTTTCTCTAGAGGAAGAGGTCTCTCCAGGGACCCTTGCTCAGCTTCAGAGGGAGGTGACCTCAGATCTTGACTAGATATTTGATAGCACCATGGGTAAAGGGAGCAAATCAAGATCTGATAGGGTAGTTGATATCACCAAGATGATGGATCAAGAAAGCATATCAGGTTATGGTTGCGCCAAGGCACGTAGCTCAACAAGTGTGGAAGTACCAACATGGTATGATTGGTCATGGCACAAACAATGATGGATTGAGAGATGTACAACTGCAAGAATTCAACTTGGGAAAGGAGTGTTGAAATCAGAGGAAGTTTGTATATTTCCTCTGATTGGGCTTAAATCTCGTGGATGAGAACAAAGTAGACATCTGTTGTACTCAGAGGCCAAGTTTGTTGCAACATGAAAGGAAAGCAGTATGATTGTACCTTGTAGGATTGGTTGATCAGGTGTAGGTGACAGCAAAATGACAGGTCAAGACACCTTGGGATCAAGCATCACTACATCTGTGACATGGTGTAGAGGAGAGCGATAAAGCTCAAGTACATATCCACCGATGAGCAGCCAACTGATGTTTTGACGAAGCTGTTGCTCAGGGAGAAGTTAGTGTACTTAAGAGACAAGCCGAGGCTCGTGGAGATTACCCCTCTTGTTGAGAGGGAGTGCTGATATGTTTGCAACATGGATGGACATTCTCCTGCTAGGGAGGATGGGTTTGAGAGGCCTGAAGTGCTCACCAGGGAAGGTTTAGTGAGTGCCTCTAGGAAGAGACTTGATCACACACTAAGGGTGTAGTGAGGTCTATTAGTATTTGGACCCTGATCACACACCGGGAATGGTTGAGTGAGGTCCTTCAACATTTGGACCCTGATCACACACCAGGTAGGGTGGACCAAGTTCCGGGACTCCGATCACACACGGGATAGGGTGGAGTGAGGTCCTTTCAGCATCTAGACCCTGATCACACACTAGGTAGGGTGGAATGAGGTCTTGGCCGAGAGTGCTCGCTAGGAAGGGTGAGTGAGTGCTTACTAGTTGAGGGTCTCAGCATTTTGGCCTAGGGAGAGGCCTTGGGATTTAAGGATTGATCACTATGGAAGAGTGACTATTGGATTTGAGGATCGATCACTTTAGGGGAGTGAGTATATGCTGATGACATTGCCATGGGTTTGGTACAACCCCGAATATAGCCACTAGCGAATGTTGATGGTAATGATGATGATGATGATGTCAGAGATGCTGATAGGCTGATGATGATTTGTTATAACCTTTTAATAGAGAAATTTTGTCAACATGAGAACATCTGGATAGTCATTATGATTCATGAATACTTCCTTAGTTAATAGGGGGTGTTAATTTTTGTAACTATGGTCGATCTTCACAATGTATTATTGAGTCACTTAAATGCTTAGTGTCAATTTTTTATTATTTTGAGTCAAAGTCCCATTGAGACTTTCAAAAGGAAGCAATTAAAATTTTTGAAATTAAGATTTTTGGCTCCAAAATTAAGGTCAGCCTCCTGGTCAAGTTGACCCTAAAAAAAGGTTCATGTCGGCTTCAACCAAAAGACATGTCCGTTCAACCTCCATGAAAACTATATAAAGGTTCTATTCACTACTCCCTCAAGCTAAGAAAGAGCTCGCACTCTCTGTGGAAATTTTAGATGGTTTGAGGCAAGATTTTTTGCATGGTCTAAGGTAGTTCTGAGGTAGCTGGTGTGACCATTCTGAGGCAGTGCGCACATCTGTTATGAGGTAGAGTATGACATAGTTTTGAGGTAGAGTATGGCGCAATTTTGAGGCAGAGTATGACATAGTTCTAATGCAGAGTATGGCACATATCTCAGGAAGCATATGGCATATTCTTGAGACAGAACGAAGGTCATCCCTGAGGCATGCCAAGGGCACTTATGAAAGCATCTCTAAGACAATGAAGAGACATGGCAAAGTATGTTTGTGGGTATGACAGACTTGACTAGGAGGGTGAGCCTTAGACCAGGTTTGACCTAGTTATAGTTAGATGTGTCTCTGTTGAGTTAAAGAATTCTCTATTGAAAAAGGTTCCTAGGTTTTTCCCCATGAGAGTTTTCCCAGCGTAAATCTCTGTGTTATTTGCGTGGATTGTCACTTTATGATCTTACTGTACTAACATGTTATATGGTTGATGTCTTTCTGTATAATTATTGAATGATGGAATGTTAATAATAATGTGGCAAGATCAAAGGTAATTATCAGTTTTGAAAGACTCCTTAAAAATCAAGACCCCTAGTCTGAACTTGACATTGTTTGATGGGCATAGCTTGATCGAAAATCCAGGTGATGATGGTCATCCCCAGGATGACAAGGGAGGGTATTTACTATCTCTTAGAATCCCATTGCTTGAGAGAGAGTGCATCACGTTGTCCAATGTCTTTATAGCCCCCTTGGGGATGATGCAAGACACCCAAAATAGGATTTTGGCATATGGAAACATTTTTAGGCATAACTTGAGGGCTTCCCCTCAATCATTTGGTTTGTTATGATGATTGGAGAGGCATCTTGCCCATTCCATGCATTTTGGAGCTTTATTAGCTCTAAAAGGGCATGACATCATGCTTGAGAGGTGCTTCAATCCATATGCGTGGGCTTTAGTGACTTATTTTATTTTATTGAGCTATTAGGTTGGCTTCTAACCTATTTTCTTCATTTACACTCAAAATTAAACTTGTCATAGGGCTTTGAGGCTAATTAATGTGAGTGATTGACCTTGTGTAGTTAAAGGATGACTCCAGTGTTATTTTGAATCATCATTCATGCATTTCGACCTTCTTTAGAAAGCTTGACTTGGCCTTGTGTAAACCCGCTACTTTTGGAGATGCGATCTTTTTGGAGCTATTACTCTTGGAGATTGGTTTTTGTCTTGGAAATGTCTTTTTTGCATTAAAAGAAGGCTATTTCATGGAAGAATTGTAAGCTTAATTGCGGATTTTTATTGCTTTTCATGTGATTAATTAATGCTAGGGTTTTTCCCGTCCCATGTCTAAATGCATTATATTTATAGAAAATGTTAGTTGATTGTTGCATGTTAAATTTATCTTCCTCGAAATCCATAGGGAACCTCCTAGAGAGCTTCCCCTATTTAATCTTTCCTCTCACAAAGAAGATAGCTAGGCTTTGTACAAGTGAAAACTAAGCTTTCCCCCTTACTTCAAACATTAATTCATTTTCTCCTAGCATTAGCCCAAGTAGGGATAGGTACTAGTATCCTTGGTGTTGGTCGAAAACTACAAAAGCTCCAATACTTTCCTTTCTCTTTATTTTTGAAGTCCTTCAAGGTAAGCCACTAGGGCTATTTTGTAGGGCTGAATTCAATTAGGGCATCCTTGGATGAACGTTGGAGCTAAACAAGCTTGGGTTTGTCCTTGTTGAGCCATTTCACTCAAAATCTAACATTTTACATGGTTAAATTTCCCCCGAAAGGGCCGACATCATCCTCTCTAAGTAATTTGTACCCTAGAAAAACCCTGACCCTAGCTAGAACTTCAACTTAGGACTGAATTTGAGGGTTTTCTTTTACCTTCGTTGATTATATTATTTGCAAAGCCCTTTCTTTGGTGCTTGTATGCCTAGTAATTTCTTCATTGATATACATCTTGAAATCCTAGGTCACACATGCCTCTTTTAGGTCTTGGTCTTATGATACACTGCTCCTAAACAAAAGGAATTGTCTTTGTCCAATGAAGAGTATCTTTACCTAGCCTATACTTACATCACCTTGAACCATATAACCTAGAATACCCTTTAGGTGATCATTGGGAAGCCTCCCTTATGGTGCAGTTCCACTAAAGAGAAAGAGGGAGATTGCTGAGGTGACAGTGGCAATCTCCCTCATTGTTGCAACAAGGTCTGACCTATGTACCACACATCTGTCAAAATGACTCCCTTGTAAGCCTTATATGGTTATGAACCACCAAAATGGAAGGGATTTGCACTCATTGACACTAAGGTCTAAGTAGTGAAGAATCAACTTGATGAAGACCAAAATATCATCAAAATATTAATAGAAAATTTAGCTATAGCTCATGATTGAATGAAACAAGAAGCATACCAACATAGATTAGAAAGAAGGTTTGAAGAAGGCGATTGGTTGTTTGTAAGATTCCAACCTTACAAGTAGTTATCACTTAGACAAAAATGAAAAAACAAATTGGCTCCAAAATTCTACGAGCCTTTTCAAATCAACAAAAAGTTTAGTGAAGTTGCCTATGGGTTGAACCGCTGAAGTTACCGGATAACTGTCTCATCCATAATGTCTTCAATGTGTCTTGCCTCAGGAAGGTGTTGGGACAAGCCCAAACTATTCAAACATAGGTTCTCGACTTCGATAGTGAAGAATTATTTTAGAACTAGAAGGAATTCTTGCAACCAAGGAGAAAGTGTCACGTTCCAGAACCATCAAAGTCAAACAATACCTTGTCAAATGGAAGAACCTTCTGGAAGAAGATGCATCATGGAAAACAAAAGATTTTTGCCAACAATACTCATTACCATTGCTTTGAGGACAAAACAATTTCAAAAGGGGTGGCAATGTTACAAAATAATAAATAATTAATTAGTAATGTTATAAATAAAATAACTAATTATAAATAATTAGTTAGTAAATGGTAAATACTATACCCTCTCAGTCGTGACCAGTGAATGCTATATAGCACTGAGTGATATTGTAAAGCAGTCTTTCATTTTTATTCAATAATAATTATTATCACTCCAAAATACACTAGTGTTCTTGCTACAACCTTTACGTTCGGATTTGTATTTGTCTGCACTTTTATTGCTTATCTAGATCGTATTAGAAAGTTTAAATTTGAAAATCATGCTATTTAATAAAGTGTGAAATAGAGTATAGGTATGGTCAGAGAAGAAGATTTTGTCATTTTTCTGCATTATAAAGTGTGGATAATTCGTTTTTTTATTGAAATATCACTTTTCCTCCCCGTTTCTTCTGTGTGTTCTTATATATGCTGTCTGCTATCATGTTTTTGGACTGCTTCCTAGTGCCATGGTTTCTATAACTGACCTTCATGCAGATTTTGAAAATTTTGAGAGCAGTAAGGGACAAGCAACAAAGTACCTTGCTAGGGAGCATTGCGATTATAGTTGGAAGTGTTGGGAAGGAACAGGAATTGTTAGCTACCTTGGAAAGTGAAGGATATTCTGTTAATAGTACCATTAATGATCCAAAAAATCAAGGAAAGATTCCTGGCAATGGCTCAAAGAATGACAGGTTTTTACTGAACGATATCTTCTCAACATTTTGCAAGTATATAGGATAAGGCCGAGTGAGATTCACCTTAGTTTGCAGTTATTGTCTTCCAACCCTCTATACCTGCTTGTGGTTCTATTTGATTTTTCTCAAAACTAATGTCATAGGCTTTGTTTTTGTGTTATTCTAAAAGTATTTTTTATTTGTTAGGTGATAATATATCATTTAATAGCATCAAAATGCAAATTTTTAATGTTAAGTCCTAAGACAATTGAAATGTTAGTCTTTAGAATGCAAAGTTTCCTAATGGAGATGCGTTGATACTAGTTGCCAATATTATAACTGCTTACAAATTCTGATAATATTTTAGAGGCTGACATTTATTGGTTTTCTTATGCTTTTACAGAAGACTTTTCTGATAGACTGCAATTTTTATTGAATGCTTTCTTTTATTTGCCATGAACAGTCGTTCATGATAGGGTGAGCTCGTAGCAACATTTTCATTATTTTTCAGAAGTATAGAGCTTGTGATGAATCCAAATTGAATTGTTGGCAGTGCTTGCTCAAATTTTGGTATTAAAGATTTATTGATGAGTTATGAATTTGTAAAGGATAGTTCTTTTGGCAAACTGCTGCTGTTTGGGGGTTGTGATGTGAGTTAACAGAAACACTAAGTTGCATGATACAGGGAAACGGGTATGCATTTCTGAAATGGAAACACGACCCCACCGAAAATTTGGAAATGGGGAAATGTGCTTTCTCTCTCTCTGATATATATAATATATATATATATATATATATATAGAGAGAGAGAGAGAGAGAGAGAGAGAGAGATCACATTATATTGAAACTTGGAAAGAAATCATTATGAATAAATGAACAAGAACATTTAAATGAAAAACATAAATGACAAGCAATGTTCACCATCACTTGTATTGGATCCTTATCAATAGTATCACGGTTTGCATCTACCTCAATCCTCTAGGAACATTAGTCAGCACAACCCAATTTTGATGAAACTACCTAATCCAACTTTAAAATATGCTATGAAAGCCTAGCATGCCTGATTAATGATTTTGGTTTGAGTGGAGGGCACATTTTTGTTGAGGCCATGACAGATGAGTCCAACAAGCAATATCACTAACATCGAGGTACATAAAGGCCTTGGTACTCTTGATTAACTACCGATTCCATACCTTCATACATGACAGAATCTAATCAAAATAATCCTAAAAGTCTGAAAATTGTTAAGTATGCTGATATTTCTTTTTAGTTGGCTTGACGCACAGGGAATTTGAAGTTTGAATCTCATGGTTTATATAATACTTCATGACATGACATTCACCAATTGAACTGCCTCCCATGGGCTAAGTATACTGACTTTTAAATAGGATATGAAATTCTACTTTCTCCATGTAAAGACTTATGAGAGGTTGGAAACCCTCTCAAACATCCTAAAACAATTAATGGTAATGTTAAAAAGTTTAAGTAAAAGTGGCATTTATTTTCCTTTAAGAATTTAATATTACCATTAATTAACAACATTTTGGTGTAAACTGAGAGTGAAATCCTTTTTAAAGAAAAATTTCTGGTCTTAGAGGTTTCTAGAAGTCCCATTAATTCATAATTAACCTCTGATTAGGCAATAAAACCAAAAATGTGTCTCCCAACAATTAAACCAAGGCCAAATCAGACAAATTTCATTTGGAAACACATTGTACAAACGTTGAAATATGGTTCAATTTGTATGAAGCACATTTCCGACATGTGAAATGCGTTTCATACTAACTGAAACATGTTTTAGTCGAGTTTTAGACTTTCAGTATGGAAATTTGGCTGATACAAAGAGGGTGGTCAAGTTTTCTGCAACATAGTAGAAACATGCGGCAACTTGGGGCATATGCTGTTCCCTTTGTTAGATATTGATATGGAAAGGATATGACTTGGAAACGATACCGAAATGTTTCCATGTCATACTCAGAACTCTGAAATGACGTTTCTGAAAATAATATGATGACTAATGTCTCAACGTAATCCATAAACATATTGTATTTTTTTAAGGATGTGTCATAGTCTACAACATGTGTGGAGGAATTATTATTTTTGAGATGAAAAATACGAATGAAAAACCCTACAAGCTAACACTGAAACCCTATCATGTTAGATCTACAAAGGAGTGTATTCTGAAAACACTAGACTTCCCTCAGCCTAGAAAAGGATAAAACAACATGTCAAAAAACCAGATGGCATAGATAGAAAGGGAGATTGCTAATCTTATTAGTTGAACCGATGTTGATGCCATTTGAAAATGCCTTTTCAAGATAAAGGAAATGATTTATGTTTGTTCTGTGCCTTCTTTTCATGAGAGCATATGGTGGATAGGTAATCATGTTGATTTGGGGTAGCATTGGATGTGCTCTAGCCACGAAATTTGGTGGAGAGGTTGGGACACATGAGATATGCAATACCCAGAAAGGGTTTGGGCAAATTCTAAACAGTTCAGGAGATATTAAAATAATTAATATTTTAATGGAGTCCCTAAGTCTAAACTTAGGAAAAATAAAATATTGATGTGGATTAATATGAAACTATGTTGGAATGGTCCAAAAGACATGGATCAAACTAGATTTAATCTTAGCCGTTGATTAGGGACTTAATCTCGGCCGTTGATATGTCAACAGGAAAAGTATAAGAGGAGACTTGAGGGTCACTTGGAGAATATACCAGAGTGATCAGTCACTCTATTCTCTAGAGTGGAGTTTGCTAAGAGAGATAGAATTAGTGATCGGGAGATGTAGCCAAGGGGCATTTGAGTACACAGAGAAACAGAGAGGCAGAGATAGTGCCGGGAGAGCAGCATAGTGGCTGGGGAGAATGACACAGAGCCAGCCAGGGCTCATGCAGGGCCACGCAGAGCCTCAGAGAGGCCAGCATTGCTGACGCAGTGGGCTAGAGGGTTGACGCAGGTCCTCCTAAGGATGACACAGAACCATCTGGGGTGACGCAGGGCTAGTGTGAGGCAGAAAGGGGTTGACGCAGTCCAGAGAGAGGTTGACGCTGGGGTTTCTGGGGCAGATTAGTATTGTGTAGCTACCGGAAGGATTATCCGGGGTTTTAGCCAAGAGATTTGTCACAAATTGAGAGGTATTACTGCCAATGAAATTTTCTGTTGGGTAGGCCAGTTTCGGCACCTAGATTGTACTCTGATATTGCTTAATAAGAAAATCCTCAGATAGCTGCACCGATTTTCTCACATTGAGTTTTTCCGGGGACATTGGTCCAAAAATAATGGTGTCATATGGAGTGATTGTTTCTGTTTCCTTTAGTTGCTAATCTGTAATATGTTGAGCATGCACTAGTGTTTATTTTCAGTGTTTACATTGTAAATAACTTAAGTAAAATAACAAGTAGGTAGGAATAAATCAGATAAAGTGCATGGAGGGTTTCTAACTGAGTAAACTTAGAAACTTCAACATGGTATCAAAGTGTGATTGCAGATCACAGGAGGACTAAAGGACATCAACCGAGCAGAGCAATAGCAGCAGAAAACAGATATCCCAAGGTGACAGAAGTTGTTTCTAGCAAAGCAACAACAGAGGAAGGGTGATGCAGTGCCTGCGTCATCAAAGGTGAGCTTGGAAGAGGCAGTGTAGAGGCTAAGGAAGGCAAAGGGAGCCTCACGTAGAGGCACGCAGTAGCTAGGATGGCTAACACAGTTGGCTAAGGAGGCCGAGTTGCTGGTGCTGGGATTGCGCAGAGCCTGGGAGCCCTCACCTTCAGGTTGCTAGGGTTTAGAAGGCTGTGGGAATATTGCAAAGTGGAGTTGGGGAGGTACTGTAGTCAGAACAGTACCTGACAGAGCAAGGCCAAGGGAGTTGCCACCGAGGGTTTCTAGCCGAGGAACTTGGATCAGTGGTGTGGTTACACAAAGACGATCAGAGTAGCAGGCATCTCGATAACAGCAGAAGGATTTCCAGGAGGGAAATCAGGAATCAGAGGGAGTTCAAAAGAGAACTTCTAGACGGGAAGTAGAGACTCAAAGGAGTCGAATAGAGAACTTCCAGGAGGGAAGTAGAGGACCATCACGGCACTACACAGAGTAAGAGACCAGGATAGACTGGATGGAGCGTCGAAATTCGCAGTCTAGAAGGCCAGAATCTTATCCGTACTTGACAGAAATCGTGTCAAGAACATCACCTTGAAGGTAATAGCTATCCTAGTCAACTCCAATGATAACGACAAGTACGAGGAGGCAATGGCGAGGGCCAAGAGCATCATCCTTGACGGGGTCAAGGATCATGTAGTACCACACATAGTCGAGAAGGAAACGCCGTTTGAGCTGTGGGAGGCTCTCAAGAAGTTGTACCAGCATACTTCTGTGTAGAAAAGAATGCTGCTTGAGAATCAGTTGAGGTCATATCAGATGAAGAAGGGAGAGCCAATTGGCAGCTTCCTCGGAGGATTGAATGAGATTGGAGATCAGTTGACTGCTATAGAAGCGACGCCGGATCAGGAGTTGATGGTGAGGATAGCCCTGAATGCTGTCTCGACTGGGAGGTATTTGTCCAGAGTATACTGAGCTTAGGGACTCTCCCACCTTGGGACGAGATGTGGGCAGCTCTTCGCCAGGAAGAGATCAGACGACAGTCAAAGACAGGTAGCAGCAGAAAGGGATCAAAGTCAAGCAAGAGGAGGAAGATGTGACCCTAGCATCTAAGGGAAAGCAGGAGAAACATAAGAGGAAATATCTCTCCAAGATCAAGTGCTTCCACTGTGGGGAGCTAGGTCATTATGCGACCCAGTGTCTGAGGAAGAAGAGTAAGGGAGAGTCTTCCGAGACTAAGGCAGCGCCAGCACAGGCATAGAAGGAAGTTTTGACAGACGATGACTGTGCCATGAGTGCACACGCACCACTTGAGTGGAAGTGGGGAGACATCGAGCTGTAGTCAGGCGAACTACAGGCGATGAGGGGTAGGATCCTTGAGGTACCCAGCCTCTTGGATTAGACCTTGCTATGGGAGTCCTGAAGAGTAGCAGGACTAGTTGAGTCGGGTAGAGACGGATGTGAATGGAGCGACAGACAGAGCTACAGTGCAGGAGTCCCGAGAGGCTAGCAGGCTGCAGCAGTGCGAGAGGCACAAGAGTGTTGCACAAGTGCAGGATGGCAGAGAGAGGTGTGCCACGATGCGAGATGTAGGGAGTTGTTGCAGCAGTGCAGAGGTCAGAGAGGGAGCACTTGTCACCGGCAAAGGGAGCTTCAACATCAGTGGGTGTCTCTAGCCCAACAGGGAGGTCAGATTGAGAGATCAATTACTTACTTCTAAGTAACTCAGTTGCAGTGCAGCAATGGGCAGCACGATGCAACATGATGAGAGGAGGTGTAGTGCGAAGGCAATGTTGGGAGAAAGGACCAGCAGCAGAATGGATGCAGAGGGAGCTTTCGTACAACTGTAGCAGTGGTAGTGGTAGAACCATGGGCGACAGTATAGGATGCGGCAGTGCAGAGGATGTTGGCAGGAAGGCCTAGTATCAGCACAGGTATCGATGCTGGATGATTAGAGTAATACTCAGTGAGGAGTATTGCTAGAGCACAGGCCTCACTAAGAGGGAGTGTTGATTTGGGGTAGCATCGGATGTGCTCTAGCCACGAATTTTGGTGGAGAGTGTTGGGTCCCTATAATACTAGTGATTACCCCATTACTATTGTAGTTGTACCCCTTATTTATATTGTTGTGCCCCTATTGCCCCCATATTGTTATTACTGTGCCCCATAGAATCCCTCTATTGTTATTTTTGTGCTTTATATTATTATTGTTAGGTCGGCTGGGTTATATTGTGACTCCTTAGACTCCTATATATAGAAAGGAGGTTTTGTCATTTGTATCATCCAAGAATTGTTCATTTATGTAATGTAAAGGAGGTAGCCCCTTCGAAGAGGCTGAATTCTAAGGCGTTGATCTATCTTTTCTATCTTTTCTTGAGCTGGTTCATAACATTTGGTATCAAAGCTTTGGATTCTAGGGTTTCGCTGCTCCAAACAGGTCATCGTGGCATTTTCGCAATAACTTTTTTTCTACGGCGTCTCAGAAGCTACAAAAAAAACCCATTTGAGAAGACATCGCACTGAATCTCGGGTCCGAATTTCAGAGCGTTTTGCGCTATATTTGCGGAGATATGATCTGAGGAAGTTGTTCTTTTTGCAGACTCCTGAATTACATTCCAAACAGGGGACCTGGGGAAAATCATCATAACTTTTTCTCTGAGCATTGGATTGAAATTTCGTAAGAAGGTGTAGAAAGAGGACGGACTGTAGTTTCTTGTATATATTTTTTAGAGCCAAAAGACGAAACAGGGACTCGTGGCACATCGTACAAGTTTACCCTACTTAACTAGTCCATAATCAGGTCACTGTGGGAGATTTCGCATAACTCTTGGAGAATCCAATTTGGATATAGACTTGTGGCATTAAAAAGAGGACACAGAGGGTTACTGCAGGTCACAATTTCAGAACTGGATGATTTGAATGTACAGAGATACATCAGAGGCAATATCGAACTCCTACAAAGTGAAAAAAGGTGTGTAGATTCTTTTAAATTTTTGCTTAAGATTGGTTTGAAATTTATTTTGAAGGAATTCAAAGGGCATAGTAGAGCATTATTATCGGTAACTAATGCCTCGAGGAAAGAAAATGCAAACACCTAGTAAAGAACCTGAAAGCTCTAGCATGACTCATGAAGAAGAGGAAGAAATGCTACATGATATATCAAAATTACAAG
>APFE030207610.1:199582-223444 GCA_000404065.3 Pinus taeda
CAAACATCAGGCCATACAGATATCCCTATGCCCAAAGAGTGAAATTGAACGTATGGTTGCAGAAATGCTAGAGGCTGGTATAATTCAACTGAGTCAAAGTTCTTTCTCTGCTCCAGTAGTATTGGTGCACAAGAAGGATGGATCATGGCGAATGTGTCCGGATTATAGGGAGCTCAACAAGCTCACTATTAAAGATAAGTTTCCCATTCCTGTCATTGATGAATTACTGGATGAATTGCATGGATCAATTTACTTCACCAAGTTGGATCTTCGTTCAGGATATCATCAAATCAGATTGAAGACTGAAGACATTCCTAAAACAACATTTAGAACTCATGAGGGTCATTATGAATTTTTGGTCATGCCTTTTGGCCTTACCAATGCACCCTCAACATTTCAAGGTTTGATGAATCCAATTTTCAAACCATTCCTTAGAAAATTTGTGTTAGTATTTTTTGATGATATACTAATCTACAGCAAGTCTTGGAAGGATCATGTTGAACATGTTGACAAGGTGCTACAACTATTGGAGGAGAAACCATTATATGCAAAAAGATCCAAATGCTTCTTTGGAGTACAAGAGGTGGAATATCTGGGTCATATTGTATCTCATGAAGGAGTTAAGGTAGACCCTAGCAAAATTAAAGCCATAAGGAATGAAAATCCCCACATCCATAAAGCATCTGCGAGGATTTTCGGGTTGACAGGGTATTATCGCAAGTTTGTTAGAATAATGGAGAATAGCAGCACCTCTACGACATTATTGAAGAAATATGCATTTTTTGATGGACTCCAGAAGCAACAAGGCCTTCGAACATCTTAAAGAGGCAATGTGCCAAGCACGGCCTTAGCTACACCGGACTCACAAAAGCCTTTATTGTGGAATGTTGATGCTTCAGAAATTGGATTGGTGCTGTTTCTAATGCAAAGAGTGAAAGGAACCATTGCTTTGAAAGTCGTCCAATCAAGGGAAAGTTTTTACACAAAGCTATTTATGAGAAGGAAATGTTGGCAATACTCCATGCACTTAAGAAATGGCGATCCTACCTAATGGGAAGACACTTCAAGGTAAAAACAGATCATGATAGCCTTTAATACTTTTTAGAACAAAGATTATCCTCTGAAGAGCAACAAAAGTGGGTCACAAAGATGTTGGGTTATGACTTTGAAATCATCTACAAAAAAGGGAAGCAAAATGTGGTGGCAGATGCACTCTCAAGAAAGGATGAGGATGTGGAAGCATTGTTGTGTGCCATTTCTATATCCAACCAGATTGGATAAATGAAGCAAGGGAGGAATGGAAGAATGACGAAGAACTGTGGGCACTTATTCGAAAGCTACAACAAGATTCCAGTACGTCTGATACATTTAGCTGAAAAAATGATTCGTTATGGTACAAAGATCGCTTATACCTCTGTAAGAATTCCCAGCTAAAACAAAAGATTCTTATGGAATTGCACACTTCTCCCTTAGGAGGGCACTCAGGATTTTTAAAAACTTACCACAGGTTAAGAAGGAATTTTTTTGGGATGGCCTTAAATCAGATATTCAAAGTTTGTGGCGGAATGTTTGGTTTGCCAACAAAATAAAGTTGAAACAATTAAGACACGGGTCTATTACAACCTTTATCCATTCCAAGCCAACGTTGGGAGGAGGTTTCAATGGATTTTATCACAGGTTTACCCAAGTCTGAGGGAAAGAGTGTCATCATGGTGGTAGTTGACAGACTTACCAAGTATGCACACTTTTGTGCATTATCACATCCATTTAAAGCCAGTACAATTTCCACAGCATATATGGAAACAATTCAAAATCTACATGGAAATCCAAAGATTATTGTAAGTGACAGAGATCCCATTTTCACTGGGAATTTTTGGACAAAATTATTTTCTTGTCTTGGTACTCAGTTAGCTCATAACGCATCTTATCATCCTCAATTTGATGGGAAAACTGAGATAGTAAAAAATGTTTGGAAGGATAGCTTCGTTGCTTTGTATATGATAAATAGACACAATGGGTCAAATGGTTGCCTCTGGTTGAATGGTGGTATAACACTTCCTTCCATACAGCAACAAAAATGACCGCATTTATGACACTTTATGGATATCAGCCACCATCCATCCATCATATTTAAGAGAAAATTCTAAGTTTCAAGCAATGGAACATCACATGAAACATCAACAACAAGTCCTCCAACTCTTAAAGGATAACTTCATGTTGGCACAGAATAGAATGAAACAACAGGATAATCAACATCGCAGCGAAAGAAGTTTTGATGTAGGTGATTGGGTATTCCTACTACTACAACCATATAAGCAAATGTCCCTCAAGCAAGCTAAGAAGGATAATAAATTATCTCCAAAGTATTATGGTCTGTACAAGGTGTTGCAAAACATTAGTACTATGGCATACAAATTGGAGCTTTGTACAACTTCTCGATTGCACCCAATTTTCCATGTTTCATGTTTAAAGAAGGTTATCGCTGACAAGCTCCCAGTTCAAACAATATTAGTAGAACTTGACGAGGAAGGAAAAATTATATTGGAACCGGAAGCAGTCACAGAAACAAGAACTTGACAACTATGAAATCAATCAATTTCGGAGTATCTTATCAAGTGGAAGAACTTATCCGCTGAAGATTCCACATGGGAGGATGAGAATTTTATACAGAAGTATCTAGAACTACTCAAGCGTTGAGGACAACTCCTTTTTGAAGGAGAGGGGCATGTTGGGTCCCTATAATACTAGTGATTACCCCATTACTATTGTAGTTGTATCCCTTATTAATATTTTTGTGCCCCTATTGTCCCCATAGTTTTATTATTGTGCCCCATAGATCCCTCTATTGTTATTTTTGTGGCTTTATATTATTATTGTTAGGTCGGCTGGGTTATATTGTGACTCCTTAGACTCCTATATATAGAAAGGAGGTTTTGTCATTTGTATCATCTAAGAATTTGTTCATTTATGTAATGTAAAGAAGGTTGCCCCCTCAAAGAGGCTGAATTCTAAGGCGTTGATCTATCTTTTCTATCTTTTCTTGAGCTGGTTCATGACAGAGAGGTTGGGGCACATGAGATCTCCAATACCCAAAAAGGGTTTGGGCTGATTCTAAACAGTTAAGGAGATATTAAAATAATTAATATTTTAACAGAGTCCCTAAGTCTAAACTTAGTGAAAATAAAATATTAATGTGGATTAATATGAAACTGCGTTAGATTGGTCCAAATGACACGGATCAAGCCATATCTAATCTTAGCCGTTGATTAGGGACTTAATCTCGACCGTTGATATGTCAACAGGAAAAGTATAAGAGTAGGCTTGAGGGTCACTTGGAGAATACACCAGAGAGATTAGTCATTCTATTCTCTAGAGCGGGGTTTTCTAAGAGAGATAGAATTAGTGATCGAGAGATGTAGCTGAGGGGCATTTGAGTACAGAGAGACAAAGAGGCAAAGATAGTGCCGGGAGAGTAGCGCAGTAGCCGGGGAGAGTGACGCAGAGCCAGCTAGGGCTCACGCAGGGCCACTCAGAGGCAGTCGGGAGCTGCGCAGAGCCTCAGAGAGGCCAGCGTTACTGACGTAGAGGGCCAAAAGGCTGACACAGGGCCTCCTAAGGCTAACGCAGACCCATCTGGGTGACGCAGGGCCAATGTGAGGCAGAGAGGGGCTGACGCAGTCCATAGAGAGGCTGGCATTGGGGTTTCTAGGGCAGATTGGTGCTAAGTAGCTATTGGAAGGATTATCTGAGGTTTCAGCCAAGAGATTTGTCAGAAACTGAGAGGTATTACTACCAAGGAAATTCTTTCTTGGTTAGGCCAGTTTCAACACCCAGATTGTACTCTGATATTGCTTAATAAGAAAACCCTCAGATAACTGTACTGGTTTTCTCACATTTGGTTTTTCCGGGGACATTGGTCCAAAAATAATGGTGTCATATGGAGTGTTTGCTTCTGTTTTCTTTAGTTGTTGATCTGTAATATGTTGAGCATGCACTAGTGTTTATTTTTAGTATTTACATTGTAAATAACTTAAGTAAAATAACAAGTAGGTAGGAATAAATTAGATAAAGTGGAGGGAGGGTTTCTAACTGAGTAAACTTAGAAACTTCAACAAATCATACATGAGATATGAGACTCTTATTAAGTAAAGTATTCACACCTTTACAAGTAATGTTTGGATAAAGTTGGTCTCCATTGAAGTGCCATTATAGAGGGGAGGTAGAATATGTTGGTAAGGTTCACCATAAAATCATCTTGTTATGCAGATAGGCATGTTTATTTTGGAATAGGGCTTACAAAATTTTAATTTAATTATCAATAATTATTAGGTAAATGATAGAATTTAACCTCGATAGAATATCCATGGAATATTTTTTGTAGTAGTTAGGGATAGAGGATTGAGATTTATCTAAAAGGTAGTTATGCCCTTTTTTCTTTTCAATTTAATTAAAAAGAATTCATGTCCACAAGTGTTAGATTTGGTTTTGGTCTATGACATTGAACTCTTATTGCTTAATGTTAAAATTGGCAACTAGGGTCAAACTCCACATGGGTTATCTCATTTATGATAGCTGATATTTTTCTTGGGTTCCTCTTTCCGAGAGGTGTAGGATTGATCTAAAGATCATCCGATTCTGACATTTTACAAATGAAGTTATGAATTTATTTTGATGATGTACAATTTTTCAAGGTCGGCCAACAAACTTATTTAGGCTCAGAAGCCCAACAGTCACGTCTATTCATCCTCAACATTTGCTATAAATACATGATGCCTTAGCCTCATTTGGACACACTCATCTTCACACCTCTCTCTCTCCTCATTGATTGGGTACGAATTTCTAGGACTCTCTCTCTCCACACGTCCAAAATTTCAGGAGAGCGAAATTTTAGGAGGCCGAAATTTCAAGAGATCGAATTTCTGGATAGTTTGACCAAGCGTTGAGCAACATGCATTGACCAATGTGCGTTGACCTATTTGGACTGCGTTTTTGTGGGGCTATCTCTGTTTGGGCAGGTTGCATTTTTGGGCACATAAATTGAGGTCAAACGTTGACTTTGACCAGCGTTGACTGCAGTTAGGGCTGACCGCAGGTTGGCTGTTTGACCAGATTTGATTGGGCCGATTTTGGGTTCTTTTGAGGGTTGATTCATCTTGTTGTTTGGAGGCCGAAGTTGACTAAAGTTGACCAATTTATTGAGGGTTAAATCTTCCCTATTGACTAGCATTGACTTTTCTGGATAGGGCTCTTTTGCTGCTGTCATAAACTATCAAATTTGTAAATTGTACTATCTCTCTCTGCTGAACTATTGAAGAATATAAGAAGAATTGATCAAGGGTTTCCCCACATTGGGGTTTGTCCCTGGCTGGTGCCACATCTTGTGTCCTCTTGTCTGGGCTTGTCTTCTACTATTTATGTTTATGTTCTATCTGTATTTTACTATCATGTTGATGTGATTGCTAATCTGTATATCGATATTGGGCTAATAAGGAAATTGAAGTAAAATTGCTCTAAAGCATAGAACATACCATTGTTGCCTAAAATTAACATGCTATCAGAGTTGAGGTGAAGACAAAGACCAAGCAAGAGTGAAAGAGTAATCACCAAATACAGTTGGACAAGGACATATGGCTCAATGGGTTCCTCATCCTACTTCCCGACTAAAGACAAGCTCCATGATAAATTTGACTATCATGGATGGAAAATGTCTCTTGATTTGACCTTGGAAGAAAAAGAAGTGATGGGTTATGTGCAGGGTAAAATCCCTGAGCCTCCTTCAATTGCACTGGCTGTTGCGAAGACCAAGTACAATAGGGCTGAAGTCAAAGCGAAGAAGATTATAAGGGATTCCATTGACAAGCATATGGTGGCCTATATCTCCGAATTGAAGACATCCAAGGAGATCTACGATAGGTTGGTTGGCATGTTCAAGGTTAGTAATGCTAATCAAATTCTATTTCTCAAGAATAAGTTGAAGGATATTAAGAAGAGCAAGGACGAGGACATTCAATCCTATTTCTTGAGGATTACTGAGATCAAGAATGATCTACTCTTGATTGGAGAGGTCATTCTTGACAAGGAACTTACTCTCACCACCCTTGGAGGACTCCCACTCGAGTGGTATATATTTAGGGCCACCATACTCAACAATGATTGAATTATAGGGTTTGAAGAATTGATGTCAAGATGCATTCAAGAAGAAACAAGAATGGTGGAGCAAGAAATGCCTTCTAATAGAAGCAACCCCATTGCATTCTCCGCTCATGCTAAGAGGAAGAACAATGCAGGTTCAAAGAAGCAAAGTTAAGGAAGATTGGGATTCAAAAATGGAAGGAAGGGAAGATGCTTTGTTTGCAATAAGTTTGGCCACTATGCAAGGGAGTGTCCAAATAGAAGGGACACATTGCATGATGATGATCACAATCATTCCAGGGGCAACTTCAACGACAACGATCAAAGGAATGGCAAGTCCAATGGCAAAGGAAAAATGAATGCGGGACATCAAGGAAATGGTCGATCCTCCAAGAAAGCAAGGAAATGCAGGTATGAAGAATCCAATATTGTTAACAATAAGCAAAAAGAGTACTATCTTATATCGACCCTCTCCACTGCCTCTTCTCCGGACACTTTGGGAAATTCGCTGATTGATAATGGTGCCTCAAGGTGCTTCACCAGATACAAGGAAGCCCTCTCTAATCTGATAGAAAAGGAGACAAACTTGGAGATCATCCTTGGAGACGATGCCACCTATCCCATGAAGGGAGTAGGGAATGTTATCCTTCAACTGAATCAAGGTAACACTGTTCATTTGCAAAAAATACCATATGTACCTGATCTCAAGAAGAACCTGGTGTCCATTTAAGCCATGGAAGACAAAGGATTCAAGGTGGCATTCATCGATGGAAAGGTACGTGTTTGGAAAAGAAATTTTAAAGATGCTTTTACTCTTGGGTTTAGGGTTGGCGCTTTGTATCAAGTTGGAGGAAGTCCATTGGGAGCCATGTCTTGCGACACATCTCTACAATATGAAACATGGCACCGAAGGTTTACACATCTTCATTATAAGGCCCTACCCGATGTGAGACATATGGTGACAGGTATGCACAAGTTCAAAGGAGAGCATGAAGGTGTATGTCCGGGATGTGCCGAAGGAAAACTTACAAGTGGACCATTCCCCTCAAGTAATAGAAAGACCACAAATATATTGTAATTGATCCACTTCGACATATCTGGTATGATGCCCGTAAACTCTTTTGGAGGATGCTTATATTATCTCACCTTTACAGATGATTATTCTCACAAGACCTAGATCTACTTCTTGAAGAAGAAGGATGAGGTGTTCACCTAGTTACAACACTTCAAAGACTTGATCGAAAACCAATCTGAGAAGAAAATCAAGATATTGAGGAATGATAATGGGACCAAGTACGAATCCAATGAATTCCAAGATTATTCAGAGAAGCTGGCATTGAGAGGGAGTCTACAACGCCATACACTCCTGAGTAGAATGTTGTGGGTAAAAGGAAGAATTGCTCTATTGTAGAAGCCGTTCGTGTTGTGCTTCATGATCAAGGCCTTCCAAAGTTCCTATGGGCTGAAGCTGCAAATACCGCCATGTATGTTCAAAACCGATGCCCTCATCAAGCATTGGACTTGAAGACTCCCGAAGAAATGTTCACTAGTAAGAAACCCGATGTCTCTCATTTTAGAATCTTTGGAAGTCCCATATATTTTCATGTGCCGAAAGAGAAAAGAGGCAAATTAGGTGCATCTGGGAAGAAAGGAATCTTTGTGGGCTATAGTGAAAATTCTAAGGGATCTAATTTATGTGGCTGGTCAAAGGGAAGTTAAGATAGGTCATGATGTCACCTTCGACGAAGATATGACCCTTAGGAAGATCAACAACCTTCCTATCCTAAGGAAGGACAAAGAAGCTACCACTGGAAATTAGGGTGCGAAAGAAGACGAAACGATGCCTGATGTTGATGAACCTATGGAACCTGTTGATCCTCCTCCTCATGAACCCTCCTCCAAAAGGAGACCCTCATGTCTTAGGGAGACTCTCAAAGATGCCGAGAGACACATTGCACCAAGGGGGACTTTCCGTGAAAGCAAGAAGCCGAACAGGTATCAAGGATATTTGATCGCCATGAGCACTATCATTCAAAATGAGGCTTCAACATTCGAAGAAGCCGTGAAGCATCAAGTATGGAAGGATGCTATGAATGAAGAATATGAGTCAATTATGAAGAATGATGTCTGGGATGTGGTCCCTAGACCCTAGGACAAATCGGTTGTCACCTCTAAGTGGCTCTACAAAATCAAGCATGGAGCTGATGGAAGTGCAGACCCTCTCATTCACAAATGTAAGAGTGAGTTGGCTTTTGAATTTGAGATGAAGGACCTAGGACCGATGCACTATTTCCTAGGGTTGGAGGTCTGGCAAAAGCCTGGTGAAATTTTCCTCTCTCAAGGAAAATATGTTGTGAAGATATTGGAAAGATTTGGGATTGTGGACTGCAAGCCTGTGACTGCTTCGATGGAACTTAACTTTAATAAGTTATGTGGTAGTGTTGCTGGACCTGAATTGGGAAATGCTTCTGTGTATCGTGAACTCATAGGAGCACCCGTCCGAACATATGTTTTGCAGTTAACACATTGAGCCAATATATGATTGAGCCTCATCATATACATTGGATTGGTGCCAAGAATCTTCTGAGATGTCTTTGGGTCACAAACACTCCTAGACTAAGATACATTGCCGGAGATGTGAGGCTACATGGTTATTCTGATGCTGATTGGGCTGACAGTGTGGTGGATCGCAAGAGCACTTCTAGATGTTGTTTTTCTTTGGGTTCTGCTTCGATATCCTAGATGAGCAGGAAGCAGAAATCGGTTGCCTTGAGCACCGCCAAGGTCGAATACATAGCTACTAGTATGGCCTCTTGTGAAGCTGTCTGGTTGAGGAAGCTCTTCAGTGAGCTGTTTGGACATGTGCTGGATACCACCGTGATCCTCTGCGACAACCAGAGTGGGATCCGATTATCAGAGAATCTTGTGTTTCATGATTACTCCAAGCATATAGATATAGGGTAGCACTTTATCTAGCATATGGTACACCGAGGAGCAATAAGGCTCCATCACATTCAGACTGATGAGAAAGTCACCGATATTCTGACAAAGCCCCTGGGGAAGGTCAAGTTCTTGGCCTTCCGAGAACGACTTGGAGTCAACGAGAGACCCTCTTATGAGGGTCCTGTATGAGATGGACATTGAGCTCTGGGAGCTTTGGGGGGCTTGGGGTACTTCTTGGAGTGATGAGCAACCATAGGGTGAGTGGTTCAACCTTCCTCTAGTGGTTTGCTGTGTACAGAGTGAGTGGTTCAACCTTCCCCTGCAATACCCCTTGGCGACATGTAGGCACGATGGGTGGTTCATCCTTCTCCTGCTGAGACATCCTACCCATGCAGTGTGGGACTCATGGGAAGTATCTCTCATCTGGCCAATGCATAGGGAAATGAGGATAGGGACCATAGTACTACCGATGGACGCATTGTGTACTACCGTACTCCCTATGCTGGGATGACTAATATTGATCTGGGATCAATTGGAACTGACTTCGGGTCAGTGAGAGTGGTATGAGACACTCTCTTTTGATTGGAACTGAATTCAGATCAGTAAGAGTGTTATGACACACTCTCCTTTGATTAGGACTTACTTCGGGTCAGTAGAGAATGTATGATATATTCTCGATCACTTCTTCTTCTTCAAAGTTCAGCAGAGTAGAGAAATGCATTGATGGCATAGATAATACAAATTGGTAGATGGATTAGCATATGGAGTTCTCCCTAGTTGAGAGGGAGTGTTAAAATTGGCAACAAGGGCCAAACTCCACATGGGTCATCTTATTTATGACAACTGATATTTTTCTTAGATTCCGCTCTCCGAAAGGTGTAGGATTGATCTAAAGATCATCCAATTTTGACATGTACAAATGAAGCTATGAATTTATTTTGACTATGGACAAATTGTCAAGGACAGCCAACAAACTTATGTAGGCCCAGAAGCCCAACAATCACGTCTATTCATCCTCAATGTTTGCTATAAATACATGATGCCCTAGCCTCATTTGGACACACTCATCTTCACACTTCTCTCTCTCTCTCTCCCATTGATTGGGTACGAATTCGAGGCCTCTTTCTCTCAACACGTCCGAAATTTCAGGAGAGCGAAATTTCAGAAGGCCGAAATTTCAGGATATTGACATTTCAGGAGAGCAAAATTTCAGGAGGCTGAAATTTCAGGAGACCGAATTTCAGGACAATTTGACCAAGCATTGACGAGCATGCATTGACCTCCTTTGACTGTGTTTTTGTGGGGGCTATCTTTGGGCAGGCTGCATTTTTGGGCACAAAAATCAAGGCCAAACGTTGACTTTGACTAGCGTTAACTGTAACTAGGGTTGACTGCGGTTGGTTGTTTGACCAGATTTGACTGGGCTGATTTTGGGTTCTTTTGAGGGCTGATTCATCTTGTTGTTTGGAGGCCGAAGTTGACTGATGTTGACCAATTTATTGAGGGTCAAATCTGCCTTGTTGACCAGCATTGACGTTTCTGGTTAGTGCTCTTTTGCTGCTGTCATAAATTATCAGATTTGTAAATTGTACTATCTCTCTCTGCTAAACTATTGAAGAATATAAGAAGAATTGATCAAGGGTTTCCCCACATTGGGGTTTGTCCTTGGCTGGTGCCACATCTTGTGTCCTCTTGTCTTGGTTTGTCTTCTACTGTTTATGTTTATGTTCTATCTGCATTTTACTATCATGTTGATGTGATTGCTAATCTGGATATTGATATTGGGCTAATAAGAAATTGAAGTAAAATTGCTCTAAAGCATAGAACATACCATGGTTGCCTAAAATTAACATTTAATGTTTCTTTATTATGTTTTTCTTGTTACATGTTTTTTGAGATGTACATGTGTTTATCTCATATAGTAATTCTTTTTATAATTAATGATAATAACTTAAAATACAGTTATAATTTAGTTAATTATTATGATTTTTTTTTTTTTTTTTTTTTTTTTAATTTTGGCAATGTGAGATATACCATGAGGTAAGTGTCTTAATGTCTACTATGGATTTATGCCTATCAACATTTATCAACCATTTAATTTATATAGCTGCACTAATTTCGTATAAGCTCACATGCCCTTTGGGATGAATAGTTCATGTTACCACAAAATGTAGCACCCTAGTGCTATGCCGCACTAGTTCCCGATTGTTGACCACTAAGTGTCAACCACCCTATAGCAACATACATTTTTTTCAAAGCATTCCAGCATGTTCGAGTGATAAAGCTACCAAAGATCATCATTATTCTTCATCAGTTTCCTCAAAGTTGTAATTCCAAATTTTGCAGCTCTGTGTGGCCATTATAAAAATGATTCTAGTATTTTTATGAAGCCATGTAAAAAATCTAGTTAAGCTTAAGCTTTTCAGCAAAGAGTTCCACTCTAGGGAGTTTTTTACTCTCTGCCAATTATTCACGGTTTATAAACCTTTATAATCGGCGAAGTTTTTCTCCCAAACATACCCAAAGCTAGAGTGGGGCTCAATGGTGATGTCTTAAGTAAGTCCTAGTGTATAGAGTCAATGTCAATTTTCATGCTAGATAATGTCTCAAGTCTCGTAGAATTTGGTGAAGTCTAAGTGTATAATTTTAATCATTAAAATTTCCCACTGGTCGGGATTTTAATAATTATTCTGATGTAAAATGTAAAATGTAAAATGTAATGTCTATAGAAGTTGAACGGGGTAGAGTACTCATAATTAGAACCTTTACACCTCAACTTTCTATTTTGAGGGTTGAAATCATGTCTATCCCGGTATCCCCTCAAATTATTTTTATTTTTGATTTTCCGGCAAAAATGGCAAAAACTTAGATAGAAAATGGTCAAAAAATTAAAATGGGAGAAAATAAAAATTCTCTCTAAGTGGAAAAACGAATTTTTGGATAAAGAGGACTTTCCCGAGGAAGATTAAATTTTAAGGACTCATTTTCAAGCTAGAAAAATCCCACAAAAATTTCCTTGGACTAGAAAAAAATAATTTCTCAAGGAAAATCGATTTTCTGGGTCTAAGTGGTTAAACTAAATTTGGGAGTTTCGAGGAAAGAAATTGGAAAATATTTTCGAGGCCCTCTATCAAAGGAAAAAAGTGATTTTTTAAGAAAATTCAAACCTTTGAACCATGGTGGTTAATTGAAAGGGGATTTTTCTTGGGGATTTTTTAAGGAGAAAATTTGAAAAAAATATTTTTTGGACTTGCATGAAAGCCTTCTTCAACAAATTTGAATTTCATCTTCTAGATTGATGAACATGATTTAATTTTGGCATGGATGAAGCACCAAGTCTCAACTAGCTGTTATTCTCTGGGATCAAGTCAAATTTGTGCACTTCTTTGGATCCTAGCCATTTTCCACTTGGAGGGGGACCTAGACCTCTCATTTTTCTATAAATTTAGCCTAAGGCTCCACATTATAAACATCTTTGGATGGTGTAATTGGCTTTGGAAGCTTTGTAATATTTTTTCTGAATAATAAAAGCAAAAAGTCTTTGGGGACAAAGCTATGTGTGTATGTGTTTAGCTTGCTATGGTAAAATTATTTTAATGATTTGTGCTTAAATTTCTACTAAGTTTATATTTGTTGTTTCATCAGCCTATTGGATTTATTGGTCGCTTGTTTGCCACCCATATTTGGATTTGACATGCACATTTGATTAGGTAGATCTAGTGGATCCTTGTTTGGACACTAGACTTCCTTTTTTCTGTGCTAACCAATCCCTATTGAAACTATCAAATCTTTTGAAGTTGTGTAGGAAATATATTTTGATCAGTTAACAAGGACTTGGGAAAATTCTTTCTTGAATCAGCTAGGTACTCGAGCCGGGCATTTGGAGATGTTCTTGTTTGAACCATCTATCTACTTGGCAATAACAACGAAGAACCCATAGTAGGACTTGTCAAGGGTTTATCATAAGATTACATTGAAGGGAGTTTCTTGCCTTTTACTCTACCAAGATCATCTATTCACAAATCAAATCTTTCACTTATGTTAAAAGACTTTCATTGTTCTATATGCTATTTCTAGAGCCATTTTTGAGATCTACGGGCGGAGGTGTCCTCATACCTATAGATTGGACTTATAAATTACTTGTAAACTATTTGTAAATACTTGTAGATATTCCTTCTAACCTCTATATTTATATTGTATATAGATCTAGCCATTGTATATATTTCTCGTTCATCTTGTATATATATTTTTTTTGTTGGGTTTTATTTGTAATTTGTTTGCAAACCTGAGGGCTAGAACACAAATTTATCTAATTATCTGTTTGCAGGTGAAGATCTGAACTGGAAAGATAGTCAAAATTTTTGTGGCTTCTAAGCTTTAGCTGCTAGGGTTCGAAGCCCAGATCTGACAAATAATACTATTTTGAACCCTTTCAAAATTGAATTTCGAATTTTTGTTTTTTTGCCCTAGCTCTGAGCAGATCTAGCCTTGAGCTTGATTTGCAAAATTGTTTTTTGGTGTCCGAGAGGGTTTTACCTTTGCTTCCTAGAGCCGCAGACCTATTCTGGTCTCTCTCACAACTGCAAGCCTTGCTGAAGCTTCCTGTGCTCAAAGTCGAGTATTCTTGAGGGATTTGAAGCATAAGACTTTGCCATAGTTTTTCCGGGGTTTTTCTCTTGCTTTATTTATTTTGCAGGCCCTGGAAGAGTTATTTTAAGGAACCTGCAGACCTTTTTCAGGGCTCTAATCCCTCAATCCCTTCATATATAATTGTATTCAAAGTTTTTTTTCTTAGCAGCAAGGGTTTGAGAGCCTTCATCATACCTTAAATCGAATTTCTTTACAGGGGTTCTCATTTAGAATTTTAATTTTTTATAAATAAATTTTTAAATTATTTTATCAAATAATTTTTGTGAGATCTGACTTGAGTTCAAATTTTTCTTTGCAGACTGAATACATAATTTTCTGGTTGAGGATTTTATTTGCAATTCTTTTGGGCCTAACAGCAAAATTTTCTTGGCACTATTTCTCCTAGCCACAGGCCTTTAGGGCCTGATCTTACCTTGGTTTCAAGTGACTAACTCTTGAAAATTATTTTGCAGATAAGACCGATTGTTTTGAGGGTTTCTCCATCATCTTTTGGGCAAGGAATTGGCCCTTTTGAGACCTATCTTCTGAGTTTTTTTTTTTTTGGAGAAAACCACTGTCATTCAGTGGCATATTTCTCTCAGGCCGAGGGCTTAAGGAAGTCGTCCACATTCAGATTTGAAGTACTTGTTTGCTTGGAGGGTTATCAAATGATTTTCAAGGCATTAAAACTTGTAAATCAACCAAAATTTTTCACAAATTTTAACTGTAAGTTTAGGCCTTGTTTTCCATAGAGAACCATAAGCATATTGAGGCTTTGTCATCAAAGTTGTGAGCTTTGGGGAATCATCTTTCAGCCTGGTGCAGAGCTTTGAAAACCTAACAATTTTTGCAGGCAATTTCAAGCGAATTTCTGAAGAGTTTAGTGACAAAATTTGAAGGAGATCCATATAAAGTGTACTTTGCAGAGATAAACGATTCTTTTGGAAGGGTTTCTAGCTTGATTTCTGGTAAGGAATTAAATTTTGGAGGCTCATCCCCTCTCCTGTAATGTAATATTCCTAATGGAATTATTAAGTGAATAACAGAAACATGCACTAGCTACAGCTCATTTAACAATTATAAATTTCTGGAAATATTTCACAAACAGGCACAAGTCAAAAATCCATATGGAAACAACAATATTCTGAGCCTTTTTGTTAGTATAGATCTGAAAATTTGTTACAATAGGTGGTGGAAAGTGTGCACCTGGGCTTGCTGGAAAAACAAGCAAATACCCAGGTGAGAGTGGCTGGAATTTCCCCCACGAAATCTGCTCACAAAGGCTGTACGCTGGACCCAGAAATTTCTGCGTTGCTGCTACTGGAAACTGGAATTTGAGGGCCCAAAACGCCTCCAAAAATTCTGCAAAATTAGCAGGGTGCTATTGAAATCTCGATCAGCAAAAGACCCAGAAAGGAATTGGCCTAATTCCTATCTCCCGAAATAATCCAATTTTGTGCTGCGCCCTCCAAACAAGGAATTGCGTCCCACTTAAATTCTCTGTTGCTGAATATGCCTTATCTCTCGCCAATCTGCTGCATAGATGCTCCAAAATTTATGCCTGGAAGGTAGGAGAAATTTCCACCCCAAAATTCTGCACAATAAAGCTGACCCAAGCCCCAGGAATATTATTAGCCCAGTGCCCCAATGCAGGCCCAGCAAGAGTAATTTCGGCCTCCCTCTAAGCAACAACTCCCAACTCTAAAATTCTCCTCAAATGTTGGATTTTCCCTTAGTGAAATTTCCCCAATTTCTCCAGCCCAAACACATTTGGGAACTCGCTCTAGTAAATGGGAACGATTTGGCGTCTGCGTCCTCCTGGAGTATGAACTGGCTGGAAAGTGACACCTGAAGGTACCACGACCTCCCCACAATCCTCCCATTGAAATTTGTGATGCCTTCCTAGGGTGGCACTTGAGGTCCACTGAAGAGAAGGGTGAGTCTTCTCCCTGGAAAGTTCATGTGCTCAACAACACTTGTGACCCAACTGAACAGATTGAGCAACAAAGGTAAGTGATAAGTTGAAAGGTTCCAGTAGTCGCTCCCTTCCTCATATTTATACAAGCTGCCTCCTCTTCCCCATGTGGGTCCCTCCATCCAACCATTCGATTTTCCCTAAGCCATTTGACTTCCTTTCCAAGGGGTGCATATTTCATGTGGGTGTGCCCCCCACAATCTTGGTCTGCCCGTCAATTTGGGGGTGATAACTAGTGCTGGGTGTAAGCTCCGTCCCCGCTAGTCTAAATAACTCCTGCTAGAAAGCCCCCATAAGTCTATTGTCTCGGTCTTTGGAAGACCATGTAGCCGAAACACCTCTCTGAAGAACAACTCTGCTACCTAGGAAGTAGAGGGCCTTGAAGTGATAGCGAAGAAGTGAGCAAACATGGTTAGTTTGTCCACCACAACATATATACAATCCCATCCCTGTACAACTGGAAGCCCCGTGATGAAGTCCATGGATACACTCTCCCATTTCCTCTCTGGGATAGGGAGCGACTGAAGTAGCCCTACCAGGTGTGATAGCTCCCCCTTGTTTGTCTGACAGACTACGCACTCTTGTACATGTATCAAGACATCTCCCTTGAGCTCCCTCCATGCGAAACACTCCCTGATGGCACAATATGTCTTGAGGAGCCCGAGGTGTCATGCTAGAGGGGAGTCATGTGATGCCTGCATAATCTTCTCCATTAGTTGAGGTCCGGGCACCAAGTAGATTCTGTCCTTATAATATATCACATCATCCATCACTCTGAACCTTTCATCCCCATATGTGCCATCCAAAATCTCTGAAGCCTAACTATCCTTGGAATACTCATCCAAAAGTTGGGCTTTCCAATCATGAGTGGGGTCCATCAAAGATAGTATCGCGGACCTTCATGAGAGGGCATCTGCCACTACATTTTGCTTGCCCTTGAATCTTAACGTACTCGATATCAAAGTCGTAGGCCTGGATTTTACTCACCCACTTCTACTGTCTCTCCTGCAATGTCTGCTGCTCTAGGAAAAACCGAAGAATGTTGTGGTCAGTCTTCACCTTGAACTGGTATCCCACCAAATACTGTCTAAACTTGGCCAGTGCATGCGTCACGACTAGCATCTCCTTGTCATAAATAGAGTACAACCGCTCACAGGGTAGCAGTTTTCTACTCTCAAATGCGACAACATGGCCCCCTAAGTCAACACAACCCCAATCCCTTCACCAACGACATCACACTCTAAGGAAAACGACTGTGTGAAATCCAACAAGACCAAAACAGGACAACTTCTCATGACCTTCTTAAGGCGCTCAAAGGCCTCTTGTGCCACCTATGTCCACTCAAAGGCCCCCTTCTTAGTCAAGTCTGTGAGGGGTGCTGCAAGCTGTGAGAATCCTCTCACGAATGTCTTGTAGTACGTGCAAATGCCCAAAAATTCTCTCAACACCGTCACATTCTTGGGTGTCAGACAATCCAAGATGGCCCTAATCTTCTCCTGTTGTACCTTCACTCCGTCCTCTCCTATCACATGCCCAAGGTACAACATCTCCGTCAGTCCAAACTCACATTTTGAAATCTTCGCATACAACTGCTGCTTCTAAAGTATGTGAAGTACTTCCTGCAAGTGTTGGAGGTGCTCCTCCCAAGTCCGACTATAGATAAGAATGTCGTCATTGAAGACAAGGACAAAGCGTTGTAACTGCCCACGAAACCCGTGGTTCATACAAGATTGAAATGTAGCCGGAGCATTGGTTAGCTTGAAGGGAATCACCAAGAACTCAAAGTGTCCATAGTGGCAGCGAAAGGCAGTCTTGGGGATGTCCTGCTCCCTCACCTGGATTTGGTGGTACCCCGAATGCAGATCTATCTTAGAGAAGTATCTCGCTCCCCTAATCTCATACATTAGCTCATCAATGCACGGAATGGGGTACCTATTCTTCAATGTCTTCTTATTGAGGACTCTATATTCGATGCACATGCAGAGAGTCATATCCTTCTTCACCAACACCACGGAAGAAGCAAAGGGACTCGAACTGGGCCTGATGTGCACCAACCGTAGTAAGTCTTGTAACGCCCTCTCAATCTCGTCTCGATAGGATTTGGTGTGCATATAGGGCGTAGTGATGATTGCATGCACCCCCTCCTCTAGCTCAATATTGTGCTCAAACCCTTTGTCTAGTGGTCTGCTTGGAGGAATCTCCCCAAAGACCCCATGGTGTCTCTCCAACAAGGATAGTATGTTTGGATGCAGAGGTTGTGTTAGAGCCCCCGTCTCTAAAATCATAAGCTCCACTGCCCACTGTATGTTCCCATGTCGTAAATCTGCCTCCATCCGATGAGCAGAAATTGTCCGGGGTGGGTAAGAGTGCATCCCTCTTAGCACTACTAGCTTCCCATCTGGGCCTGTAAACTCCATCTTTAGTTTCTACCAGTCAGTGGTGACCCTCCCTAACGAGTATAGCCACTGGACACCCATCACCATGTTGGTGTCTGGAACATCAACCAAAAAGAAATAATCAGTGACGAAGTAGTTCCCTATCATCAGAGTCAAGCTGGGAACATACTTCGTGCACTGCATTATCCGGTCTCTTGGCACCAACGCTGAGAACCCTTCAAATGTCTTTGAATGAATGACAGGGAAGTGGAGACTTAGAGGGAGTCTAGCTTTAGAGGGGGCAACCTCATGGAAGCTAGTACTTCAAGATCTGGGAGATCAGGCTCATTATTGTAGTAGTTGCAGCAACAATGCAGAGATAGCAACAATAGTATGAGTAGATCAAAGTTCGTGCAGTAGCATGATGGAAAATATTCTCTTCACAATGATTTCTAGTGAAGGGTATGTTACTCACCATTTTGTGGGTGATATCCCTAGGAGAATTTTTTCTCCATGATGGTCCTCAACCAGCAACCAACAGCCCCTTGCAGCCACCATCTAGCTCATTTTTCCATCTCCACCACTTGAGCTAGCCATGTGATTCGTCACCCATCTGTCATGATGTATGTTTGAAGGTGGGCCTCCCAAACCTAAAGGTATGCCTTGTCATTTGGTGATTGAGTATTTTAGTTTACTTATCATGGAAACTCTTGGGCATGGATTAATGGGGGGATTTGGTGGAAAGAGTGTACTAGGTTTGTGCTCTTGTCCCCTATGTCTCTTTTGGATGTTAACCTTAGACCCTAGTCTCGTGGGATCTCTTTTCCTGAACTTTGGGCTTTAGGGATGGTACTAGATGGGAAACCCCGATTTTGTTTGCGTGGTCCCACTCGCTGATTCACATATATCACCCCCCTTCCGCTCATTATATTCCCATTCATCACTCCTCCCGCCTGGGTCCACAAAGGCTACCATACCCTCCCCTTTGCCCACACCTTGGGTCAGGCCTAGAATGATGCCCGAAGGTTGATGCAAAAGAAAAGCATAATTGGCCACATTCAACAGGAAATTTACCACAAAATGCAAGATATGGCTGGGACAAATACATTTAGCACGTGGGCAAAAGCCAATACATGAGCTCAGATCCCTTCCATAGCCATTATCTTGGTTCCTATAGGCCCTAGATGAGCCTCCTCTATCATTCAGGAACCCATGATTGTCCCAAGCCCTGGTGGGCAATGAACTACCCCACCTTAAAGGGGGTGTCCATTGCTATACTTTACACATCATTCTCTCGTTCCCTTGAGCCCCGAGCAGTTAACCAAAGAAAAAACATAAAAGGGAAAAGGCATATAATGAAGGGTGGAAAAATCAAGGCTGGGTTAACTCATGTGCCACGATTGCTCCCTCCTACACATCATTTACCCAGGTATGGGCTTCCCTTTCATTAGCTACCCTTGTACCATGGCATGTGACCCAAGTTTTCCCCTTCGTCCCCTACTTCGTTCCATCACTTTATCACATGCCACACCATTTGAAGGATCCACCATGGACATTACCCCCCTCCCCCCCTTTAGGAGCATAAACCGCCTAATAGGGTGCTTGGTTAACCTCCCTTTGAGCTGGGGGACATTTACACATGCCAAAGCCCACTATGGAAGGGCATGCCATTATGAAGTGCCCACCTATTTTCCATGGTTTGTAAACACTCTTACTTGATTTCTTTAATAACTTGGTGTACTGGAGGGCAAGGGGACACATTAGATCTTATGCAAGATTACAAATGGTCTCCATTTTGGGTTTGGTCTCCCTATACGGGGTCATAACCCTCCACAAGGCTACATTGGCACATGTAGGGTGTGTGTAGAGAGCCATGGTCCTCCACAACAGCAGACAACATTCCATGGATCCCCAGAGCCATTTAGAGATTGCTCATTGTTTACCTATTGGACAAGGAAGATGCCCCTGGTTCACCATGCCCAATTGGCTCCATAGTTGCACCATACACTTGATAGATGCTCCAGGATCTATATGATGATGTGGCATCACTTATATCATCATCCTAGCCCTTGCAAATGGTCCACAGACATAATTCGATCTGTTTCGAGACCCATGAGGACATTTGTGTACCCCCACATCCATTTGGGAGCACCACAGGTGTATTACTTGGAGAACAAGGGGCCAACCCCTTGTCGACTACTTTTGGAGCCTTATTTCACATTATGGCACCTATGGACTTCATTAGGCCTCCTCTAAGGCCCAACAACACATGTTATTGATCATTTGACCCTTTTGAGAGTTTTACTCCTTTGTTATTGAGCTAGTTTGGTGGGCTTGTCACCAAAAATACTCGTTATTTTGCACATTATATTATTCTAGGGGCTAAATTAGACCAAAATAAGCCAAATCAAATTCATTAGACATGTATAAATAGATGATGAGTTGATTTATTCTCTCATCATCACCTGGATTGGATCGTTCTCTCTTGTGAGGTTTTCGCTGTTTTTTTTTGGAGGACTTAATTGGATGGATGGATGAATTTTGATGTTTGGATCTCTTCATTTTTGTCTTGGAGCTTCTATATTGGCATATGATGATGATTGGATATACTTGTTCTCTCATGTAAGTGCTCTTTTAATGCTATTTTGTCTTTTTCTTATGTTACATGCATGTTGTTGGGGAATTTCGCTATACTAGGCTGAAATTTATTGCTTTTCTTGTGTGAAATGGTGGAAATTTGTCTTTTATTAGCATTGCATCATGTCATGGGCCATGTTTGAATAAGTGAATGTTCCTAGAAATATTTTGTTAAAAGTTTATCTTAATAAGTCATCACATATCGCATATTGAAGTATAAAGACCTTGAAGCAATTTGTCTCATGCCCTAATTGCCATGTGAAATTGTTCTAGAGGCCTCCTTGGTCAAGTGTAATCATTCCAAGCCTTGGAATCATCTTGACTCCATTTCCCCCAAAGGATTAGGCATTGGTTCTCCATAAGTGATTACCAAAAAAAGCATTATCTTTATCACCTCTCCCTCTTTCTTCTAGGTGTAGCTTCCATAAGGGACCTAGGGCATCACATTTCTCATAACAAGTATAAAGACCTTGAAGCAACTGTCCCTGCCCTAATTGCCATGTGAAATTGTTCTAGAGACCTCCTTGACCAAGTGAAATCATTCCAAGCATTGGAATCATCTTGACTCCATTTCCCCCAAAGGATTAGGCATTGGTTCTCCATAGGTGATTACCAAAGAAAGCATTATCTTTATCACCTCTCCCTCTTTCTTCTAGGCGTAGCTTCCATAAGGGACCCAGGGCATCACATTTCTTGTAAGATAACCATAAAAAAAATTTGATCTCCTAGCCTCTATTGCGTTGTTGTGTCTCCTAGGGGCCCTCCAGACTTGAAGTCATTTCGACGCTGGGATCTCGAGATACCTCAAGCCCTAGCTTCGAGATTGAATTATGCCCTTGGTTTCCTCAGGCTAGTAGCCTCATAGGGGTCATTGCATTAATTTCATTGAAGATTCTTTCTTTGATCCCTTTCTCCTCCCCAATTAGGTCAAGCATACCCTTGATTGATCAATTCCACCCTCTTGACCTAATTGTGGGTCCACCTGGTCCTGTGTGGTCCCATAACCTCTTAAAGATAACTTGACAAAGACCACTTGGAATCCAAGTTTCCACAAATATTTCTTGGACTATGCCCCTCCAT
The DNA here is from genome assembly GCA_000404065.3 of Pinus taeda. Taxonomy (NCBI): domain Eukaryota; kingdom Viridiplantae; phylum Streptophyta; class Pinopsida; order Pinales; family Pinaceae; genus Pinus; species Pinus taeda. Next base: position 221,354 of record APFE030207610.1, read on the forward strand.
TACGAGTCTCATTTGCAAAACCCTAGCCCTTGAAACCCTTGGCCCTTCTTAGAGAGCCTTACACCTTGCTTTTCACGCAAGCAAACCATAGTTTGAGTCTCTCTTATGAATAGGCCTTTAGGAATCACTTTTTTCCTTTTATTGACTCATTTATATAGGTGTTCATACCGGATCTCCTCCCATCGATGAAAGTCCGTAAAGAGTAGGGAGCTTTAGCTGAGGTGACACTGGGCTATTGATCCATTGTTGCCCTTGACCTAGTAGTTACTCCTCTAGGATCCCCTTCTAGTACCCCTGCTAGTTTGAGTTGTAACAGGGTAGATTGGTCAGCTTGGGAAGTGGAGGAGGTCAACCAGACATCAACAACACAGTACTACCTAGGTGTAGGAGAATAATATTGTTGGAAAGAACACCTTTCTCACTAAGAGGGAGTGTTAGTTTTTTTAGCAACGGACAGGTGTTCTAATTTCGATTTGTGTCTAAGAGACTAAGGAACACGAAATCTCCAAAACCCAAAAAAGGTTTTGCGAGATAAGATTGTGAAATGCCTCAATTAAATTAATTAATCAATAATTAAACATTTCCTAAGTCTAACTTAGGAAAATTGATTAATTAATGGGAATTAATTGAGGATGATCGAGAATGCTCTAGAGACTAACGTGGGTAGAGTCTAAGATGATCTTATTCATTGATGAGTCCTGGTCATGGAAGCTCCAACAAGAGATTATAAGAGCATATTGATGGGACAAGGGGAGACACAAGTGAGGGAGAGTAAATTATCTAGGCAGAGCGAATTTCCCAGTGCATAGAGATTCAGTGAGGAAAAATTCGAGCCATTGGAGAAGCATCAGTAGAGGAAGCAACAAGAGGAGAATTGCAGAGATCATTCCAGTGTCTCTCCAGTGCCAATTTAGCAGGAGAGAGGAGGTCGAAAATTTCTATAGAGAAGGGTAGTACAACCAGTGTGAGTAGCTGGGAAGGGTTCATATCAGTTTTAAGAGGTTGGAAAGATCTTCCAGAAGGCAGTGCAGATTTTTCTAGTGACCGTGGGAGGTAGGACGACTCACCAGGAGCCAACTAGCAGGTCGTACGAATTTTCCAGGGCAGTAGTGCGAATTCCAGGCAGGCCGAGTTGCCAGTGAGAGGGTTCGAGCAGGCTAGAGGGAGGCTAGATTATTTGCAGGAGATAATTTTCTCCAGTTTATTTGGCCAAGTGTATTTCAGGAGGATAGCCAGTCAGGCATCTAGTTGTAATAAAATCTCAGTTGCTGCATAATAAAATAAACCTTCAGCTGCTGCATTAATTTTCCCTTCGGGTTTTTTCCAGTGACATTAGTCCAAAATTATTGTGTCGATTTTTATTGTGTGTGCGCATCAATTTCTCAGTAGTTTTATGGTGAAGATTGCAATTGTGTTTTATTTGTTAATTGTTGTAAACAATTAAACTGCTAACAGTTAGAAGAATAAACCCCAATAATTGCAATCAAGGAATTTTCATAGTTTGTGGTCTCTAATGTTTAATATGCTTTATAGTGGTACCTGGAGTTTAGAAAATACTCAGTTGTATAGTGATTTAGTTTCTTGTTACATCTATTATCAATGATCTTCTACATTAGGTCCATACCTATTTTTTAAAATTTTGGTTGTTGCCATTGTTTGCTCTTTTGCCCTGATCCATGGCTTCATAAATGAAACTTGTGGACAATTTATCCCCATTTAGCACCTACAACACCTTAACAAGGAGCTCAGTAACTTTGACAATCTCCTTTTGCTTTAGGCTAAAATTGTTTTCTGTTAAACACACATGGGGAGCGAGAGAAATAGGAAAGATAAATCATGTGAGTTCATATTTTATTAACAGGAAATATACATTTATAGTACATTGTTGTGACCATTGGGATTCACATCCCAAGGTCTCTTGGACTACTTAGTCTATTCAGCTTCCACACTAACCCATTTAGGATTCGCTGTCCAACATTTCCCCCCTTAATCCGAAGGGTTATGTATGAGTCCAAGAAGAGAGCTGTAATACAAAATGTGCAAAAATGCATGGCAACACTAGGCTGAATGTGCTCTATGAAATGTTGGTAT
>APFE030207610.1:224123-267983 GCA_000404065.3 Pinus taeda
AACAGTAGATTGTATAAGAGTTTTCATGAACTCTAATACTTCATTGATTCTGGCCATTTTTCTTCAATGTCAGAACTACACCTTAAAAACTAAAAAGTAACACCCACTAGCAATATCCTTTATAAATGTGCAACAAATGATCAGTGTGCAACCAGCAAGCACCAATTACAATCCATATAAAAAAATAAGATGATGAAGCTACGTTACTGTTGAAGACCTTAAATTTGATGCTATGATGATGTCACTGAAATTGTGTATTTGATAATGATCAGTACAATATATGAGTATCTGATATCACTGAACTTGAATGCTAAAACACTGTATCAAAGGTGAAGTGATTGTTCCATTGACAGAGTTATAGTGTACTGCTACAAGAACACAGTGACAAGGAAATGCAACTGTGAAACCTTGCTTACTGTACCAATACAACCTGATTATTCCTTAATCACTGTGACTAGACATCATCAATATATGTGTGGCATTTCTGTTCTTGGGAAACCTGTGCTTTTCATGGCATCAATACACAAGATTATTATAGCCACAAAATAAATGTGTGTCCAAGATACATCAAGATTTTTGCTGGCAAAGAAGGTGAATTCAGAAGGAATGCCTCACGAATTCGCAGCTGCTAACAGGACCCAAAACTGACATATAGTCACAAGGAACGAATGCAATATAATAAAAGAATGTGCATGCCCAAGACCAAGATCATGTGTATCCGCTTATTACAAAAAAATGGCTGAAATGAAATAAATTGATATCAAAAAGGGCCAATAATCATCATCTTCATCGTCAGCATCATAATCATCGACTGTATTGTGATAAAAATGGTGAACTTCCTGAGCAAGGAAGCCTTTAAATCCCCCTAGGCAGTAGAATAATTGCGAATCTTTTATTAATCAATCTTTACAACTAACGCTAAGCTGCAAAGATATGAAGCGCAAACCTCTGTTAGGGCGATAGAATGTGTCGTTATGGTGCTGCTGCGGCGAGTTCTGACGAGGATGAAAAAATATCTGTGCAATGCTTCTTCAAAGTACTGATTGCGTTTCAAAGCCGACGGCATAACCATATACAACTCCAAGCCCTTTAGATTTCATTACGATCCTCTGAGTTACGAGCTGAATTTCGACCACGGGTCTCGGCAGGACTAAGATCATCAGCGCAATGGTTTTTCGTTATCTACCCCAAAGAGCGGGGAGTAAAACCCTAAAATCTTGGAAAATCCCTAAAATGCATACATAACCTTTATGTCATGGAAGACTGGAGGTCGTTTTTAGGTTTCCGATCCTTCACTTAGAACGTGCTGAACTCGAGACGCGGTCCAGGGTGCAAATTCCGGTAGCTTATAAATCTAGCGATACAGTGGGCGTGTTAAGATTGTCGGAAAGTGAGGCCGTCACACACATAATGGCCAAAATAGTCACTCCGAATGTAAACAGGGCATTTGCCCTGTACGCAAACGAATGCATCTTTCAATTTTGGCCTCCGAGAGCTCCGATTCGCTTCAATTTTGGCCTGCAAATAACCGAACAACCCCAGACGGTGGTGACACAAACCACAACGGCGGTGACACAAACCACAAGACTAAGGCACGGTGGCCTGCGAGACATCAAAGTCAATGCGGCCACAATGAAGGCTTGGTGATCGTGCTCTTTTGAAGGTACGATAGCATCCCACAGTGACACCTTATCATTTCCATTTGGTTGCTTCTGAAACCAATTAATGTTTAAAACCTCGATCTGTGCCTGAGGCGTGGGCGGCTGCGATGGGAGTCTCCGTGACTTCATCTTTCTGCCATGGCAGAACACATTCAGAGAGCTTTTCTAAAGCAACCAAAAGTCTTTCTCAGTTCCAAGACGTCTGGAAGGGGAAACGACCTGGAAAAGGTGGCAACGGGTTTTAGAAGAATGTTGGTCTTGGCTGCGTTACAGTACGCAGACCTGTGCTATCCAGAAGATTAATTCAGTGCAGGAGCAGCTGAGTTTATCCAGACTATTATGCGGAAGGATTCAGGTCTTTCAGATGAGGAAAGTAGAACAGGAACGGCTTCAGCAATTCTATGGCGTTACAGTGACCACGCCAGAGGAAGCCGCCTTCTTTCTTGAAAGCTGGAAAACCGAGAGGCTATAGAGAAAACATTACGACAGAGGGCTATTACGACCATAGAAAAACTGAGCCAACAATGATTATGGCAGAGATCCCAGAGAGCGCAGAGAGGACAATTATGCCCAGCCCAGGGAGTGCAGAGGGCGCAGACAATGATTATGGTAGACCTTGAGCAGCGGATTATACCATTGTCAGGACAGCTGATTATATAAATCAGGTTGATATGAGCTACAAAGGCAGAAATACTAAAAATAGGACCTGCTCTGATACCATGTTAAACACACATGGGGAGCGAGAGAAATAGGAAAGATAAATCATGTGAGTTCATATTTTATTAACAGGAAGTATACATTTATAGTACATTGTTGTGATCGTTGGGATTCACATCCCAAGGTCTCTTGGACTACTTAGTCTATTCAGCTTCCACACTAACCCATTTAGGATTAGGTGCCCAACATTTTCAAAAGATTTACTACAAATGTCTTTCCTGTCATCCTTGTTCACTCAACTAGATGTACTCCACTCATCATAAGAAAACATAATCCTCAAGTTATGTGTGTGGGAAATGAGAGATTGCAATGTGAGGAAGTTTGTTGCAAATCTTGTGATGATAGGCCTAACAAGCTCCCTGCCCTTGTGTTTTTCCTCATTAAGTTCAATATCCATGTGTGGTTGTACACATGGTTGGCAATGCCCATGGCATGATGTACAACTTTCTTAACCCACTCCACTCTACATATATCCTCAAGCATGAGGCCTAAGCAGTTTATAGCACATGATGTCCAGAATGTGGTTTTGTGTTTTCCCTATAGCTTCTTACTAGTGAAAGCATAGTTAGAGGCATTATTAGCAATGACCTATACACAATTCTCCACCTTCACCTTCATAGCCACCTCATCTAGAATCTCAAACAAGCATTGTGCATCCTTCACCTAATTAGGGGTATCCATTGCTTTCAAAAAAATGGTTCCTTTTGGACAAGCAATAAGGAAATTAAGTATGGTACAAAAACTTCCGTTAGTGCATTTGACATGATGCCAGATGGTACATCCCATTCTGGCCCATGATTCCTTGAAACCCTTTAGGTACTCATTTATGGATCCAACTTTTCATTATATAAAAGTTTCCTTTTGATGTCATGAAAGGTAGGGCATTTGAAATCTGTTGGAATTTCTAAGTCTAACCCGTTAGAAACCCTTCATGTACTTTACTGATTTATTCCTACCTACTTGTTTTATTAATTAACAAGTTATTTACCATGTAAATACTGGAAATAGATACAAGTACATGCTCAACACATTACAGATCATCAACTGAAGGAAACAAAACAAGCACATAAGTGACACCGTTGTTTTTGGACCAATGTCCCGGGAAAAACCCAATGCGGGAAAAACGGTGCAATTATATGAGGGTTTTATTATTATGTAGTTTTTGAATACAATCTGGGTGCCAAAACCGGCTCACCCAACAGAGAATAATCTCGGGAGTAGTACCTATTAGTCGGAGACAGATGTTCCGGCTGAAAACCTAGATAATCACTTCGGCAGCTTCACAGCTCCAATTTGCCCCATGAAATCGCATCGTTAGCCTCTAGGGACATCGTTAGCCCTTTCTGGCCCAGCATTTGCCCAACGTCACTCTGGCTTGGCCTACGTTAGCCTCTAGAGGCATTGCGTCAGCTCTCTGGCCGTCTGCATCACCCACGCTAGCCCTCTGAGGGACTGCGCAACTCCTGGCTGCCTCTACATGAGCCTTGGGTGGCTCTGCGTGAACCCCTGGCTGGCTCTGCGTGAACCCCTGGCTGGTTCTGCGTCCCTCACTCTCGGCTACAATGTTGATCCTCCTGGTGCTATCTCTCCCTCTCTGCTTCTATATTCACTGCCCCTCAGTTGCAACTCTGATCACTCTCTTGACTTCCTCAGCAAACCCAGGCCCAGAAAGTCGAAATCTTGATCAACTCAGTGTATTCTCCAAGTGACCCTCAAGCCTCCTCTTATACTTTCCTCGTTGACAAATCAACAGTCGAGATTAGGTCCCTAATCAATGGCTAAGATTAGATCTCGCTTGATCCATGACTTTTGGACCATTCTAACACAATTTTATATCAATTCACATTAATATTTTATTTTCCCTAAGTTTAGACTTAGGGACTCCATTAAAAATATTAATTATTTTAATATCTCCCAAACTTTTTAGAATGTGCCCAAACCCTTTTTGGGTTTTGGAGATCTCATGTGCCTTAGCCTCTCCACCAATTTTCGTGGCTAGAGCACATCCTATGCTATCCCAAATCAACACTCCATCTTAGCGAGGACTATGCTCTAGCAATACTCCTCACTGAATATCACCTTGATCATCTAACATCGGTCCCTGTGCTGATGCTAGGCCTGCTGCCCATCATCTGCTCTGCTATGTCCTGTACTACTACGCATGGCCCTGCCACTGCCATTGCTTCATCTGTACTGCAACTCCCTCTCATCTTGTTGCATCGCGCTGCCCATAGCACTGTCACTGCTAATTGTTGCATTACAACCCAATTACTGAGAAGTAAGTAACTGATCTCCCAACTCTGACATCTCTCTCAGGCTCGAGACACCCATGATGCTGAAGCTCCCTCTGTCGCTAACAAGTGCTTCATCTCTGACCTCTGCGCTGCTGCAACTATTCCATGCATCTCGCACTGATGCACACCTCTTTGTGCCATCTTACACTGGTTCAACACTCCCGTGCTTCTCGCACTACTGCCTCACGCTGTCGTGGGAATCCTGCACTATAGCTCCCTCTGTCGCTCCATCCGCATCCGTCTCTACTAACATCCGCCAATACTGCTACTCCTCTTCGGGGCTCTTGTAGCAAGGTCTAATCCAAGACGCTGGGTACCTCGAGGATCCTGCCCCTCATCGCCTGTAGTCCATCTGACTACAGCGCGATGTCTCCCCACCTTCGCTCAAGTGGTGTGTGTGCACTCATGGCACAGTCATCGTCTGTCTCCACTTCCTTCTCTGCCCTTGCTGGCGCAGCCTTAGTCTCAGAGGCCTCTCCCTTGCTCTTCTTCCTTGGACACTGGGTCGTATAATGACCTAGCTCCTCACAGTGGAAGTATTTGACCTTGGAGAGGTCCTTTTTCTTCCATTTCTCCTGCTTTCCCTCAGATGCTAGGCAGCATCCACCTCCTCCTCCTTGATTTTGATCCCCTTGCTGCTACTTCCCACCTTGCTCAGCCTTCTGATCTCTTCTTGGCGAAGAGCCGTCCACATTTCCTCCCAATTTGGAAGGGTCGCCCTGCCCAGTATGCTATGGACAAACACCTCCTAGTCTTCTGATACTGCGTTCAGGGCTGTTCTCACCATCAATTCTTCATCTGGCGTGGCCCCTATGGAAGTTAGCTGATCTTAGATCTCCTTCAATCGGCCGAGGAAGGGGTCGATCTGTTCTCCCTTCTGCATTTGGTATGATCGCAACTGATTTTCTAGTAACATCCTTCTTTGCACAAAAGTATGCTGGTACAATTTCTTTAGGGCCTCCCACATCTCATTTGCTGTGTCCTTTTCGACAATACGTTGAACTACATGGTCCTTGACCCCATCAAAAATGATGCTCTTGTCCCTCGCCATTGCCTCCTCGTACTTGTCGTTATCAACTGGGTCAACTGGTTTTGCTATCGTCCTCAAGGCGAAGTGCTTGACATGATTCTTTTCTAGAACGAATAAGATTCTGGCCTTCCAGACTACAAAGTTTGAGGCTCTGTCCAATCTGTCCTGGTCTCTTACCTCGTTCATTAGCATCTCGTTGCTCCTCTACTTCCCTCTTGGAAGTTCTTGGTGTGACTCCCTCTGAGCCTCGATTTCCCTCTTGGAAACCCTTCTGCCAATGTCGAGATGCCCCCGCTCTGATCGTTAATGCAGCTGCACCACTGATCCGCATTTCTCGGCTAGAAATCCTTGGTAGCAACTTCCTCCTCCTTGGTCTTTCCCTGTTAGGCACTGTTCTGACTACAGTATCCCACCAACTCCACTCTGCAACTTACCCACAGCCTCCTAAACCCCAGCAAACTGAAGGTTAGAGCTCCTAGGCTCTGCGCAATCAAGCACTGGCCGAAATGCTCCCCTAGCCAACTACGTCAACCCCTCGGTCTCTGTGTGGCTCTGTATGAGCCTTTCTGCCCTCCTTAGTCTCTGTGTTGGCCACTTCTTGGCTCAATCTTGATGACGCAAGCATTGCGTCATCCCTTGTTGCTACTCTGCTAGGAACAACTTCTGTCACTCGGGATAGCTGTTTTCTGTTGTTGCTACTCTGCTCGGTTGATGTCCTCAGTTCTCCTGTGATCTGCAACCACGTTCTATACCATGTTGGAATTTGTAAGTCTAACCCGTTAGAAACCCTTCATGTACTTTACTAATTTATTCTTACCTACTTTTTCTGTTAATTAACAAGTTATTTACCATGTAAATACTGGAAATAAATACAAGTACATGCTCAACACATTACAGATCATTAACTGAAGGAAACAAAACAAGCACACAAGTGACACCGTTGTTTTTGGACCAATGTCCTTGGAAAAACCCAATGCGGGAAAAATGGTGCAGCTATCTGAGGGTTTTATTATTATGCAATTTTTGAATACAATCTAGGTGCCAAAACTGGCTTATCGAACAGAGAATAATCTCAGCAGTAGTACCTCAGTCAGAGATAGATGTTCCGGTTGAAACCCCGGATAATCACTCCGGCAGCTTCACAACTCCAATTTGCACCACGAAACCCCAACGTCAGCGTCTAGGGACAGCTTCAACCCTTTTTGGCCCAACATTTTCCCAGCGTCACTCTGGCTTGGCCTGCTTCAGCGTCTAGAGGCACTGCGTCAGCGCTCTGGCCCTTTGCGTCACCCATGCTGGCCCTCTGAGGCACTACGCAGCTCCTGGTTGCCTTTGCGTGAGCCCTGGCTGGCTTTGCGTGAACCCCTGGCTGGTTTTGCGTCCCTCACTTTCGGCTACAACGCTGATCCTCCTGGTGCTATCTGTACCTCTCTGCTTCTGTATTCACTGCCCCTCAATTGCAACTCTGATCACTCTCTCGACTTCTTCAGCAAACCCAGCCCCAAAAAATCAAAATCTTGATCAATTCAGTGTATTCTCCAAGTGACCCTCAAGCATCCTCTTATACTTTTCTCGTTGACAAACCAATGGTCGAGATTAAGTCCCTAATCAATGGCTAAGATTAGATTTGGCTTGATCAATGACTTTTGGACCATTCTAATGCAGTTTTATACTAATTCACATTAATATTTTATTTTCCTTGAGTTTAGACTTAGGGACTCCATTAAAAATATTAATTATTTTAATATCTCCCAAACTGTTTAGAATATGCCCAAACCCTTTCTGGGTATTGGAGATCTCATGTGCCTTAGCCTCTCCACCAATTTTCGTGGCTAGAGCACATCCGATGCTACCCCAAATTAACAGCATCAACTATGACATCTAAAATAAGACAGTAACATGGTGATTAGGAAGCATTGAAAGGGATGTCTTCATCATTTCACCATCTAGCCATGTATTTGAAAGTAACATCCTTGTATTGCTTCTTCCTATCACTATCAATGGTGGGATGAGTCCAAGTGATAGTGGTAAGGATGGAGGCTGGATAGAAACTATCAATCTTAGAACTCTTATTTGTAGGTTTTTTATGGATTGAGAAAACATATATAAGGGGTTCCCTAGTGCAAGGGTTAGGGTTAGTGGAGGAGCCTTCGAAACTAGAGTAGCCTTGGGATGCAAGCTGTCTGCTTTTCCATATCTCATCATAAATCTCTTTCTGTATGAAAGTTTTTAATAGACTCTAGCATTTCTTGTCTAATCACCACACCAACTGCTGGGCTTGATGTTACTTGCCCTTTAACACCAGCTAAGTCTTCTTCCGCAAACCAGGGTCTGTAGGAAGTGTAACTTTATTCTCAACAAGATGCCAAAGCTCATGCTCCTCCAAAAGCAGCTTTGCTAGACACTTCCACAGAATCAAGTTAGAAGGGCCTTCCAATCTGTCTTTGTATCTGTGACTGAAATTTGTTATACCACTGCTTGGGAGCACATTGCTAGAAGCTAGACAAAACTGATCAACAACCTACCGCACGTCTGCAGGCTTTTCTCAATCACAGATCTTGGCCATCCCACATTCAATACTTTTGACAACTGCTTATCCTAGGTAATAGCTCTACTATCCATACATGGGTTTCTAAAAGGTCTCATAAAACTGCTGTGATACTATGTTAAAAATCCTTCAGTACGTGTTAAATGGACCTGCAACTATGAGTCCTGGAAAGCTGAAAACTTCAAGTAACTCTCAGAACTGCTTTATGCAATATGTGAAAACGCAATTTCACTGAAAAGAACAAATGACAAAATAAAACTGACTCTCAAACTTGCTACTTGTTTCTCACGAACTCAGAAACAAAAGCTGCTACAGGAAACTCAGAAAATTACTTATGTTGAGCACAAAAACTGAATTGTCAAAGTTGATTAAATCAAGCAGTAAAACTCTGCCTAGAAAGCTGTTCTCACCTTGCATAAAGAAACTTCCTAGATTAGAGCACCCAAAAGCATGCAATGCTCTCATTGGGAAAATCTCCTAGTCTAAAATTGGCAAATACATGCACGTGACTGTTCTCTTTGACTTAGTGACATAAGAATAGCAAATCACGCTAATATAGTCGAACAGATAAATATAACTTCTGTTCTAAAAATAGAGTCAAATAGAAAAAAGTTCCATATCTGGTGCATGCATGCTGAAGGAATTTATGCACCCTCTTTCACTCCAAAAATAGGACAAGCAACATACTTAACTAGTGCGCCTTCAACCTGTGTGGAATTGCTGCTTCAAATTGATGTGCTGAGTTGCTGGGAGGACACTTAGAGAGTAACCTTATTATTCTATCCGTTGGTGCCACTTAGATGAACATGTATTGCAATGGTATGCTTTAATAGATCTGGGATTTCTGCAACAAGTATTATTATAATAATTATGGGAGGTTATCTTTGCCAGAAATTATTAGATTGCTGGGAGGTAATCAATTTGTCAAGCTGAATCAAATGGAATGATATTCATTTGCACAGATGAGACAACAATAGAAAGCATGGATGGTAGATTTTGAATATTGTTTATGCTATCAAGAGGGTGTATTTGGCATTTCCACCTTGTTACTGCTCAAACTTGCAGGGGTCCTAGGAGTGGGGTCCTTTAGGGCAACTACTAGGTCAAGGGCAACAATGGAGCAATAGTCCACTGGCACCTCAGCTAAGGCTCCCTGCTCTTTCCAGACTTTCACCAATGGGAGGAGACCCGATATAATGAGGATCTCGAAGATGAATGGATCAACGATAGGGTGAAAGGTGATCCTAGAAGCCTATTCACAAGAGAGGCTCAAATGTATGGCTTACTTGGTTGGAAAGCAAGATGAAAGGCTCTCTAAGAAGGGCTTAGGGGAATTCCAAGGGCTAAGGTTTGAGTATATGACATGTCAAGGAGATTCCTAACCCCTAAAATCCTTGTGGAAACTTGGATTCCAAGTGGTTTTTGAGGATTGATCTTTTAAATGTTATGGGACCACATGGGGCCAAGTGGACACATAATTAGGTCAAGGGGATGGAATTGATCAACCAAGGGTGTGCTTGACCTAATTGGGGGCGGGAGGAGGGGGGGAGAGATTAAAGGAGAAATTTTCTTTGAATTTTCTGTAATAATCCCAATGAGGTCACCAACCAAGGGAAACCTAGGGCAAGAAATGGTCCTTGAGCTAGGGCTTGCAATATCTCGAGATCCCACTGCCAAATTTGCTTCAAATTTTGAGGACATCTAGAGAAAACTATAGCGCAGTTGTGCACCAAAAATCGAAGTATTTGGATGGCTAGATTGTGAGATAAGTGATGCCCTAGGTGACCTGTGTATGTTAGGCCTAGAAAGAAAGGGAGAAAGTGATCCATGAAGTAATATCGGCTATGGAAGACCAGTGTGTATTCCTTTGGGAGAAATGGCGTCAAGAAGATTCCAGTGATTAGGATGGTTTCATTCAGTCAAGGAGGCCTCTAGAACAATTTCGCATGGCAATTAGGGCATGAGGAAAATTGCTTCAAGGTCTTTATACTTCATTGTGCAATATGTGATGACTTATCAAGATAAATTTCAATGAAATATATCTAGGAACATTCACTTATTCAAACATGGCCCATAACATGATGCACCGCTAATAAAATACAAATTTATACCCTTTCATCAAGGAAAAGCAACAAAATTTTGGCCTAGTATATAACGAAAATCCCAACATCATTGATGTGACATAGAAAAGAATGACAAAATAACATTAAAAGAGCACTTACATGTGAGAACAAGTATATCCAATCATCATCATATGCCAATATAGAAGCTCCAAGACAAAATGAAGATATCTAAACATCAAAATTTATTCATCCATCCAATTTTGTCCTCCAAAAAGAATAACGAAAATCTCTTAAGGGAGAATGATCAATCTAAGTGATGATATGAGACTGAATCACCTATCATCTATTTATACACTTCTAATGAATTCAATTTAGCTTATTTTGGCCTAATTTAGCCCCTAGAATAAAATAATGTGCAAAATAACAAGTACTTTTGGTGACAAGCCCACCAAATAGCTCAATAATACATGAATAAGCCTCTCAAGAGGGTCGAATGATCAATTGAGTGAGTCGTTGGGCCTTTGAGGAGGCCTAATGAAGTCCAAAGGGTGCCATGATGTAGAAATGGACTCCCAACATAGTGGACAAGTGGTTGGTCCCTTGTTTTCCAAGCAAAAACCTATGGTGCTCGCAAGTGGGTGTGGGGACACAAGGTCATCGTCATGCGTCTCCAAATGGATCGGTAGTGCTTGTAGACCATCTCTAAGGGCTGAAATGGTGGCATAAGCCCTGCCTCTGCAGCGGGGAACAAGTCTCTAGAGTCTAGACCTTGGAACATTTGCTAAGTGTATAGTGCATTTGTGGAGCCGACTGGGCATGATGAACCAGGTGCATCATCCTCGTCCAAAAGGTGGAATAGGAGCAATCAATGAACGCTGCTAGGGATCCATGAAGTAATATCGGCTATGGTGGAGGCCCATGGTTCTCAAGGCTCACCCTACAACTGACAATGTGTCCCTCTGGTGGGCTAGGACCCCGTATAGGGAGACCAAGCCCCAAATGGCAATCCACCTGCAATTCTGCATAAGATCCAATGCGTCCCCTTGCTCGCTGATACAACAAATCATTAGAATAATCAAGTAAAAGAGCTTACAAGTCATGGAATGAATGGGGTGCTTCATGGTGGCATGCCCTTCATGGGGCACTTCATGGTGGAACCTTCTCTAGCCAATATTTTGCTTGTATATAGTCAAGAGACCAAGTTGACGTTGAGAAGCTTGAAATGTTCAAATAGGTGTTGAAGAAATATCCCAATGATCCCATGGGCCTTTTGATTGCCATGCAAGGAAGATAGATATCATCTGACATGCATGACATGTTCTTTGAAGGAGTTGGACCCAAAAGCACAAAGGCTGTAGCGTTTTTGATCACATTACTAATGATGATGATAATATGTTCAACGTTATGATAATCACTAATGATGATGACAATGTTTATGTTGAATTGATGATGTCGATTTGTTTATGTTGAATTCATGACGATGATAATGTATTTTTAGATATAGATTCTAGATTCTAAAAGATGAATGGTAATATATATGTGTGTGTGTGTGTGTGTTAAGTTATGGTATATTCTATGCTTATAATAGTTTACTTCTTTTTCTTATTATATTCCACAGATTAGCAATCACATGTACATAAAGTAAAGTGCAGATAGAACATAAAGTGCAGATAGAACATTAAACGATCGACAGAAAACAAGCCAAGACAAGAGACACAAGATGTGGCTGCTAGCCAGGGACAAACTCCACAATGTGTGGGGAAACCCTTTGATCAAATCTTCTTTTATCTTCAATAATTCACCAGAGAGAAATGGTACAATAAATCTGAATTATATCAGCAGTAGCAAACCCTAGATCAGTAGCATCAACATTAGAGGCTTCATCGTCAAACTAGGGCAAACGATATCTCACAAACTGACCGTTGGATCGGCTTGATTCCACCACCAAAAGTTGCGGCTTCCAAAGGAGGTTCAGATGAACCTACAACGCAGTTCAAATGAGGAGATCTTATGGTCCACGCAGGTCAAACTTCACTTCTGCAGTTGCAGCTTCAGTTTCAGCAACTTCCTTCAAACTAGGGCAGTCGATATCTTGCAAACCGTCCGTCGGATTGACTTGATTCCACCACCAAAAGTTGGGGCTTTCAGAGGAGGTTTAGATGAACCTACAACGCAGTTTAGATGAGGAGATCTTCTAGTCCACACTGGTCAAAGTTTGGATCTGCAGTTGCAACTTTAGTTTCAGCAACTTCCAGCTTCACATGTGTGAGAGAGAGACCCTTTTTCTGCGCAATAGAGAAGAGACTCTTTTCTGCGCAGTAGAGAGAGAGAGATGTGATGAGATGAGTGAGTGCAAATGAGGAAAAGTCCTCTTGTATTTATACACAAATGATGATGTTTGAATAGATGTGACTGTTGGGCTTTTGAGGCTACATGAGTTGTAAGTCGATTTGATAATAATTCCATAATCAAAATAAATTCATATCTCCATGAATACTTATCGGAATCGGATGATCTTTATATCAATCTTACACCTCTCAACGAGATGAATCTAATAAAAATATTATCAGCCATGAATACGATGACCCACATGAACTTTGGCCCTAGTTGCCAATTTTAACAATATATATATATATATATATATATATATATATGTTGTTTCATTGTCGTATCGTATCTGAATTTTTTGAAAATTCACTGTATCCATTTCAAACCTTGTATCTGTATCCATTCTCGTATCTGTTTCAGTGCAACTTAGGTTTTGTTCGATGATGGAACTTTGGGTTCTTGGCCAACTTTATTGCAGAAGTGTTGTCAATCATAAGTGGAGTTGAATGCACTTGTTTCACGTGCAAATCTTCTAGAATTTTCCTGAGCCACACAATTTCCTTTGTTGCTTTCGTTGTTGTCACATTCTGCCTCTGTTGTGGAATCTGCTAGAACTAATTGTTTGCGTGACCTTTAGGAGAGTGCCTGATGCAAGACTCGTAGCATAACCTGAAGTAGATACCCTAGTTTCTTCATCTCCATCGAAGTCTGAATCAGAGTATCTAATCAAGCTATAGTCGCCACCTGTGTATACTTGAGTCCAAAGTCTTGAGTTCCCTTCAAGTACTTTAGAACTCTTTGCAGGAGACCAATGTCCTTCACAGGGCTTTTGCATAAACCTGGAAAGAATTCCAACAACAAATGAGATGTCCAGTCTGGTAGTAGTCAGGTAGTTGAGGCTTCCTACAAGCTGTCTATACTATGTTGATACTATGTTGCATCCTCAAATTCTTTTCCTTCAATGGATGTGAGCTTCAAGTTATGTTCCGTTGGAGTAGTCAAAGGATTGCACTCAACCATGCCAAACCTGTTCAACAGGTCTCCAATGCACTTCTTCTGAGAGAGGAATATAAATTTCGGATGTTGAGTTACTTTAATACCAAGATAGTAGTGAACATAGCCCAAGTCAGTCATTTCAAAACCTTTCCTCATTTCCTTTTTTATTGATGTAATGTAGCTCTCATTGTTCCCTGTCATCAAAAGATCATCTACATACACCACAAGATATACCACTGGTTTGCCAACTTTCTTGACAAACAAAGTTGCATCATCAAGAACATAATGTTTGAAGTTGAGTTTCAAAAGATGCTCAGTTAACTTTTCATACCAGGCTTGTGGTGCTTGCTTGAGGCCATACGAGGACTTCACAAGCTTGCGTACTTTTTGTTCTTGGCCCTTTACAACAAATCCTTTTGGCTGGGACATAAAAACATTCTCTTTCAGATCTTCATTCAAGAAAGCATTTTTTAGATATCCATTTGATGGACTTTCCAACCGTTCTGAGCTGCCAAGGCAAAGAGTGTCTAGATGGTAGTCCATTTTGTTGTGGGGGCAAAAGTCTCCTCATAATCGACCCCTTCCTTCCGTGCAAAACCTTTTGCCACAAGCCTGGCTTTGTGCTTGTCAAGTGAGCCATCAACTTTATACTTGTTCTTGTAGACCCACTTGCAGCCAATTGGTTTGGTTCCCAATGGAGGGTCAACCAACTTCCAAGTGTCATTCTTTATCAAGGCATCATTCTCCTTTTGCATTGCTTCTTTCCATTCATCACGAGAAGTGATTTCTTTGAAGGAAGTTGGTTCAAAATCTATAGACAAATTCAGTTCACAATCATAAGAAACATCCATATCAACGGTTGAATCAGAATTGTCTGCATCACCTTCATTTTTCCAGGTTGAATTTTTTGTTCCTGTCTTTCCAACCTCATCTGGATGAAAACTTTCAAGTGTCTTTGTCAGCTATTTTGGAGGACCTTTTTGAAAAATCCTAGGTTGCTCAGTTGAATGAGATGGGACTAAATCAAGATTGAGTCTCCCAATTCTGTCAATTACATCACTCAAATTGTCATCAGTGGTTGGAGCTGCATGTGGAGGGGAGTGCTTCAGACAAAGATTCCATAGATTGGTCCAGTATAGGAATCCCCCCTTCAAGATGTGGAATCTAATTATCAAATTCTTGAAACGAATTTGCATCTCTGAATCTATCCAAGCGATCAAGTTGCCACTCGACAACATTGTCAACTTTGGAAGATTCAAGAAAGATCACATCTCTAGATCAACGTTGCACGAAGTGCGGATGTTTTTTGGAAGCAGAGAGGCGGAAGCGTCATTTCCCAAAAATCTAGGAAGCGAAGCATCTCAGAAGCGTCTACTATATATATATAAATATATCTTATATTTTTTGCATTTAGATTATAGAAAACATCCAATTTACCAAATTAGTTGTAGAAGACATGAAAACATGCATATTTTTACATAAATCAAGATAGATATGACATCCATTGTACATCAATGATTGATTATTCCAGCATCAACCATCTACAATCTAGATTCCTCCTCTTGTCTAGCCTTTGCCTCTACTTCAATTCTATAGGGATTTTAGTTAACATTGCCTAATTTTGATCAAACAACTTAATCCATGCCTTAGAATATGGTAGAGAAAGCTTAATATGCGTGATCAATGATTTTGACTTGAGTAAAGGATACACAATTGCTAAAGGCCATGACAAAGGAGTTCAACAATCAATAACGCCAACACTAGGGTATATATAGGGCTTGGTGCTCTTGATTAAATGCCAATCACATGCCCTCATACATTATATAATCCAATGAAACACCACAATCCCATTGATCTTGAAAACTGTTAAGTCTGCTGAATTTTGAATGGGATATGAAATTATATATTTCCATGTGATCTGATGAGGTTGGAACCACTCTCAAACATCCTTAGTCATTTCATGGTAATGTTAAAAATTAAAGTAAAAGGATGGAAATGAAAGATAAAGGAGAATGTCACTTTTACTTTAAGAATTTAACATTACCATTAGGGAGCATCTAAGAAGCGTTTAGGGAGCATTAAGGGGCACCTTGGGAGTATTCGGAAAGTGTAGTTCCTCACATAACAATTCGAAATTAAAAAAAAGAACAAAACAAAAAAAAGCCCTGCGGAACCGTGTGAACCATCCACCTTCTCTTGGATCTGATCACGATCCACGGTGGATACATGCCTAAACTTCCACAGATCCGCACTCGATCCTTTCCGAATCCGCAGATCGGGCAGTAGGAACTGCGGATCAGGCCCCCATGGATCCAATTTTCTAGGAATCACTTAAAAAAAGGTGGAACTGTGGATCCGATTTTCCGATCTGTGGTTCCACCGAAGGATCGGTGGCAGATCCATACGTGATGCGGATCTGCCTCCGGATCCCTGGGGCGGGGACGGTACCTGCAACATTGCTCTAGATACAACAAAATTCGTATTAACTTCATCATAGAGACGATATGCTTTGGAGGTATTTGAATACCCCAAGAAGATACACTTACGACTCCTTGCACCAAGTTTGTTTCTTTGTTCCTTTGGTATCAAGGCATAACATGTGGAACCAAAGACCCTGAGATGTTTTACCGAAGGAATGTGACCGTACCACATTTCATAAGGAGTCTTGTTTCTAATAGCATTAGATGGACATCCATTCTTTACATATATAAAACATAGAATTGCATCAGCACAAAACATCAATTTTACATTCTTGAAAAACATCATGGAACATACCATATTTAAGATTGTCTTGTTCATTCTTTCAACTACTGTGTTTTGTTGGGGATTATAAGGCACACTTGTTTGATGTTTGATCCCAGACTAGCGAAGATAGTTTTCAAATTCATTTGAAGTGTATTCTTTTCCATTATCAGTGAGAATAGAACCAATATGAGATTGTGCATCATTTTCAATCCATGCATGAAGGTTCTTGAATGTTTGAAAAACATCATATTTGTTCTTCAATAAATAAACCCAACACATTCTTGTGTAGTCATCAATAAATGTCATCATATATTTATTTCCATTTGCAGAAGGAACAAGCATTGGGCCACATAAGTCTAAATGAATGAGTTCAAGTTTTCTATGTGCTCTGGAATGTGAATCATGAAAAGATTGTTTGCTGTGCTTTCCTAAGATACAAGCATCACATTGCTTAAGTTTCCTAGGAATTGTAGGCAAACCAGTAAAACCACTTTTCTTCAACATGTGAAGGTTGTCATATTTCAAGTGTCTAAATCTAGCATGCCATAAAATACTTGATGGAAATGTACCTTCATCATAATGAGAACTGTATGAGAAGTTTTGTGCATGAGCAGAGGTGCCTTGCAGCTTGAGAAGTCTTTCTTCTTCTATCTCCGTCATGACAAGTGAGCGATCTGATGCTTTTATGACCTCAACCTTGCCATCAAATATATGAATGGAGTGTCCTTGCTGGTGGATGTGGACTAAAGACAACAAGTTTCTCCTTAACTATCGAAGATATAAAACATCATGCAAAAGAAAGTTTGGAAGACCAGGCAATTTGAACCAAATGGTGCCAAGCTCGGATGGCTTGAGTTTTGATTTGTTTGCAAAGTATACTGCTCCATCAACATTGTCAGTGAATTCTTCAAAAAAATCTCTTCCAAAAGTCACGTGGCAAGTTGCTCTTGAATCAAGCAACCAATCATTTTTCCAAGAAGCAAGTGAAGCATTAAGCAAGTCTTCAGTTACTCCGATATTACAATGTGCACAACATAGTGAGCAGATTCAGGTGCTTTACCTTTCTCTTTGTCATGGGTTTTGCTTTTGGTTTCATTTCTTTCTTGCTCAATTCTGTCCCAAGGCAACTGACATGTAGATGCATCATGTCCATCTCTATTGCAACGTATGCAATGAAGATCAAATTTTTTTCCTTGAAAGTGTCTGCCCCCTGCCTCTAAAATTTCTTCTTCCTCTTCCACTTTGGCCACCTCTTCCTCTAGAAGAATCTTGAGCATGATTCTTCTCTCTATGTGCAAGACAGACAGCTTCTTCAGAACACAGAGGAGTTGTCTTCTTCCCAAAAACCTTCTCTCTCTTAGCAAACTTCTTCTCAAGGGAGTCAAAGGTAATCTCTTTGAGGTTTCCACTTGCTTGTAATGACTCAAGATAATTTGAATAAGGGGGATATAGTGCCTTGACATAAGTTATGAGAGGAATGTCTATTTGAGCACCAGTGGTTTTGATATCATGCATAATAGATCTTATGTCTGATGCTAAAGCAAGAGGGTCATCATTTTTCAATTCAAGACTGAACAATTTAATCATTAATTGGACAACTTCAAGTTCAGAGTGTGAGTCATAGAGTTCCTTCAACTTCTGTACGACTTTGGAAGCATTTGAAAATGGTGAAATATGGCAACTCACCTCTTCATTTACAAATGCTGCAATCAAGGCATATTCCTTGTTGTTCTTGTTTTCCCAAATGGCGATCTCCTTATCTGAGGTGGGCTTAGCAGGTTCATTATCTCCTTCCCCTACACAAACGCTTTTCCACGACTCATTGAAAATGAGTGTGTTTTATCTTCTGCGACCACTCTAGATAGTTCTCTTTCCCAGAGAGGACTACTACAACAATTGATATTAGTGAATGCATCTTAAAAATGTACTTTGCTGCCAATATATTAAAAAATGCACTTCTAGTGGTAAAACAATGTAGTTCTGGTGTAAAATTGCAATTTGATATATATGGGACAGAGGTATTATTTGGGGTAGTTGTTATATGGGGGAGGATATATATGGGATAGTGAGTATATGGGGGAGGGAGTATTTAGGGTTAGGGAAGGGTGTATATGGGCGAGGGGTCAACAATTGACTGAGAGTTGACAACATTATATGGGTGGAGGAGCGTGTAACATAATACACAACGTAGAAACCAATGGAGAAACTTGTATGGAGAAGTCGGTATGGCAGGGTGGTATGTAATATAAAAAACTGGGAGCGGATTCACGAATGGATTGTGGAGTCGACTGTGGAGTGCGGTGTGTAGGGTGTTGACTGTGCGTGGGAGAACCCGAGGTATGCAGGTGAGGCGTAGGGCGTTGACTATGCGTGGGAGGAGCTAAGGAGCCAGAGCTGAGGTACGCAGGTGAGGCCGAGGCTCGAGGGAGAGGACTTGTAAAAACTTGAGTGGTATAATGTATACAACGTTTGTGGAGGCAGTGTGCAGTTGGTAGAGGGACTTGTGCAAGGGAGAAGTGTTATGCAACGTTTGCAGTGGATTGTGGTATGACTGTGGCCAGAATGCAGGTGGACAAGCAAACAGCCGATGTGGTGTTGGAGTATTACCAAACACATACCAAAACTGCATCATAGTTAAAAAAATCACGTTGGATTCACCAAACGCATACCATTCATGCATTCAATAAAACTAGTGTAGAGGACAAAGAGAAAGGAAGACTCCAGGAATGGGGAAGACTGCAGAAATGGCAGAAGGGACTTACAAGGGCAGAAAAGCTAAAAAATGGAGCTGGCTCTGATACCATGTTAGGCCAGGAGGTAACTCCACAATGCGAATTGTGTTTTTGCATTAAGATTGCTCATGGATATATACATGGAGGGAGAGACCCTTGGGCTTCACCTCCCAGTGTCTCTTCATATTCCTATTCTCCTTATTTACTATTTACACTATTTTACATATATTCACCCAATCCTAATGATTACGCATCAACAGGGTAGGAGCGAGCAGATCGTGGTACATGAGTTACACCGACCATTGTTTTTGCACCCTTCTTCATATGCCTTTTTCCTTCTATAATTTTTCTTTGGTTAACTACTTGGGGCTCAAGGAAATAAGAGCATGATGTGTAAAGTATAGCAGTGGATACCCCTTTTAAGGTGGGGCAGTTCATTTCCCACCAAGGGTTGGGACAATCATGGGTTCTTGAATGATAGAAGAGGCTCATCTAGGGCCTATAGGAACTAGGGTGATGGCCATGGAAGGGGGTAGAGCTCATGTATTGGCTTTTGCCCACGTGCTAAATGTGTTTATCCCGACCATCTTTTGCATTTTGTGGTACAATTTCCTGTTGATTGTGGCCAATTATGCTTTTTCTTTTCTTTTCTTTTTGCATCAACCTTCGACATTATTCCAGGCCCGACCCAAGGTGTGGGCAAAGGGGAGGGGGTGGCTGACCCTTTGTGGAACCAGTGGACACATGTGGACCCGGATGGGAAAAGAGATGAATGGGGGTAAAATGAGTGGAAGGGGAGTGATGTAGGTGGTATCGGGAAGCAATTCCATGCAACCAAAATCAGGATTTCCCGTGTAGTGCTTGTGAAAATTCCTACACTGAAGGAACCCCTACTGCAGCAAACCTGAAGCTACTTCACCTACTTGATTCTTCAAGTTATTCTTTTGAATACTGAAGCAAATAACATCTGTAGCCTACACTAATTAAATATTTGATCTCATGAAACATAAAACATAGCAAAGAACAAGATACATAGGACACACTTATATTTGTACATAATACTCCTCGAAAAAACCCAATGCAGGACCACCGGTGCAACAGTTCTGAGGGTTTATTATTATGTAGGAGAAATGTCTAAATACAAATCTAAGATGCTCATCTAGCAATCCTTTACAGAGAAAATGCTGGCAGAAAATCTGAGAGAGTTTTACCTCATTTCATTGACAGAATTCCGACTGATACGGCACAAGACTGGTTAATGCCGACTACTTCTGCACTATCCCTGCGTAGGCCTTGCGTCAGCCTTTCAGGCTCTGCATCAGCTGTTCTGCCCTCTGCGTCAACTATCCTGGCTATTCCGGCTTTTGTGTGACAAGCAACTTTCCCATCTGTGCTAGCCTTTTTGGCTTTGCATCAAGGCTGCGTGGGCCTAGACTAGACCAACGCCAGCTCTCCCGGCTACTGTGCTGCCTCTCTGCAAGCTCTCTCCGCCTCTCTGTCAATATTCTTCGGAATGTTCTCCCGGATACTCATTGGCCCTTTGTTGCTGAATGATCACTTTGTTCGAATTTCTCAGCTTCATAGCCCCAAAAGTTGAACTCTAGATCAATTTGTTCTCTCCGCGTGTGTTTCCAAATGAACCCCAAGCCTCCATCTTATACTTTTCTTGTTGAGTCTTCAATGACCGAGATTAAGTCTCTAATCAACGACTACAATTAAAACATGACTTGATTCACCTTCTAGATCATTCTCACCCATATTTTGATTAATACCCATTAATATTTTAATTTCCCTAAGTTTAGACTTTAGGAACTCCATTAAAAATATTAATTATTTTAATAAAATACAATCCGGGTGGAATTTCACCAAACAGTTTTTGGGTTCTTTAGAACTAATGTGCCTTAGCCTCTCCACCAATTTTCAAGGCTAGAACACTTCCGATGCTACCAAAAACTAACACCCTCTTAGCGAGGAAAGTGCTCTAGCAACAATGTCCACCTGCATGCTGCTCTGTTTTTGAAGCACCTCCCTTTTGCACTGTTGCTATCACCAACATTGTGATGTTGCTGCCACTGTACTGCTGCCCATGACACTGCCATTGCCACTGCTGCATCTGTACTACAACTCCCTCTCAAACGCTGCATCTGCTATGCTGCTATCACTGCATCTGTACTACAACGCAGTTGTTGAGGGAAGCAATTGAAAAACATCCAAAATTAGCTGAACTTAACTGTGTTCAACATAATACAATGAATGTTGGAATCTCACTGCTACTAGTCTCTAACCCTCTGAATCTTCTGCGCTACTACTGACTTCTGCACTGTGCCAACTGCACTGCTGCCAACCTTGCTCTGCGTTGATCAGTCTTTGGTCCAAATCCACTGCATCTGTCCTCCAAACACCCCACTGCATCATCTGACACTAAGTCCATCTCGCCACTGCTGAATGTTGGGCTCTTGTAGAAAAAGGAATTGATCCAAGAGGTGGACTCTTCAAGGATCCTGCCCACATGTAGTCCTCCCGACTAAAACTCAATATCGCCCCATCTCCCTCCTAGAGATGCGTGGGCACTCATGGCATACTCTTCCTCGTCTATCTTCGCAACTCCAACCTTTGGGTCATGCTTCTTGTCCTTATCCTTTTGCTTCAAAGGCCACTGAGATGCAAAGTGACCGATCTCGCCACATATGAAACATTTCACCTTCGAAATGTCCTTCTGCTTCAACTTCTGCTGTTCCTTCGATGCTAGAGTTGCATTTTCCTTGTCCTCCTTCGTTTGTGTGCCACTCGCACTGCTGCCATTAAGGTTGACCTTCACTAGGTCCCTCCTTAACTCCTCCTGTTGAAGAGCCGTCCACATCTCCTCCCATGAAGGTAGCTTTTCCTTGCCCAATATGCTTTGGACGAAAACTTGCCATTCATTCGAGATTCCGTTCAGGGCTATCCTCACCATCACGGTTGGCTGAGAAGTGGATCCCACTATGGCAAGTTGGTCTCTAGTGTTCTGAAGACATTGAAGATAGAGGTTCACACTTTCTCCTTTCTGCATCAAAGTCCGCTACAACTTTTGCTCTAAATATATCTTCCGCTATTCGAAAGAGGCTTCATACAGGGACAACAAGGCTTCCCACATCTCTCGGGTTGTATCCTTGCCCTGCAAGTGTGAGACCACATGATCTTGAACTCCATTGAGAATGAGCCTCTTTGCCTTCCCCTGGTCGGCCTTTTACTTCTTTTGATCGTTGTTAGTGGGAACAACTACAACACTTTTGACGTAGGCGTCAAGATCATATTCCTCCAGAACATTTAAGATTCTGGTCTTCCATATGACATAGTTGGAGGCTCCATCCAACCTGTCTTGATCTTTGAGCCCATGCAATGCCATCTCACCCAATTGTCGAATTGACTCCTCTAGTCACTAGTTAGCACTGCTCAACTGCTCAAAAAGTGAGAAATTTGAACTTTTTGGCAGAAAGTTCTCTCAGGAGAAAATTCCCCTTCTACGTGTCTTCATTATTTTCTAGCAAATTTCTGCTTCAGCAGAAACTGCGTCCTTCAAGCACTGCGCTAAGGCTCTGCGTCACTCCCTCTGCCTCTGCAAACTCACGAACTGGAAATCATATCTCTCTATTGTCTCACTCAGAGAGAGATTTCCTCGGATCTGCTTCCCTACAAGGACTGTGCAATCCCTTCAAGGGGATTCGAATTGCTGCCAAGTGCAGCTTTCGGCCTCACTGCTCAGCACTGGATCTTCTCTTCTTGTTTCAAAACCAATGCTCTGATACCATGTGAAAATTCCTACACTTAAGGAACCCCTATTGCAACAAATCTGAATTTACTTCACCTACTTGATTTTTAAATTACATTCATCAAGTTATTCTTCTGAATACTGAAGCAAATGACATCTGCAACCTACACTAATTAAATATTTGATCTCATGAAACAGAAAACAGAGCAAAGAACAAGATACATAGGACACACTCATTTTTGTATACAACAATTCCCAGAAAAACCCAATGCGGGACAATTGGTGCAGCAGTTTTGAGGGTTTATTATTATGTAGGAGAAATATCTGAATACAAATCTAGGATGCTCATCTAGCAATCCTTTACAGAGAAAACACTGGCAGAAATTCTGACTGAGTTTTACCGCACTCTAGCCGGCAGAATTCCGACTGATCCGACACAAGAGTGGCTATCCCCGCCTACTTCTGCGCTAGCCCTGCGTCAGCCTTTCAGGCTCTGCTTCAACTATCCCGACAGTTTCAGCAATTTCCGACAGTTCTGACTTCTGCATGATAGGCAACTTTCCCTTCTGCACTGGCCTTTCTGGCTCTGCGTCAAGGCTGCGTGGGCCTAGACTAGCCCAACGTCAGCTCTCCCGGCTACTGCACTGCCTCTCTGCAAGCTCTCTTCGCTTCTCTGTTAGTGTTCTCCGGAAAGTCCTCCCGGATTCTCATTGGCCCTCTGCTGCTGAATGATCACTTAGTTCAAATTTCTCAGCTTCCCAGCCCTAGAAATTGAACTCAAGATCAATTCGTTCTCTCTGTGTGTGTTTTCAAATGAACCCCAAGCCTCCATCTTATACTTTTCTTGTTGAGTCTTCAACAACTGAGATTAAGTCTCTAATCAACGGCTAAGATTAAAACATGACTTGGTCTGCCTTCTAGATCATTCTCACCCATATTTTGATTAATACCCATTCATATTTTAATTTCCCTAAGTTTAGGAACTCCATTAAAAATATCAATTATTTTAATAAAATAGAATCCGGGTGGAATTTCACAAAACGGTTTTTGGGTTCTTTAGAACTCATGTGCCATAGATTTTCCACCAATTTTCAAGGCAAGAACACTTCCGATGCTACCAAAACTAACAGTGCCAACGCAAAAGCCAAATGGTTAGTAAAGGAGACCCCATAGGACTAGGATACAAGGGTAACCACGAAATCGGGCAATGGAGACAAAAATATAAGCCTAACCCACTCTTTCCACTGATTCGCCCCACCAATCTATGTCCAAAAGTGGCCATGACAAGTAAGGTGTTAAATTATGGTATGTTCTATGCTTATAACAATTTACTTCTTTTTCTTATTATATTCCACAGATTAGCAATCATATGTACATAAAGTAAATTGTAGATAGAACATTAAATGATCGACAGAAAACAAGCCAAGACAAGAGACACTTTGATCAAATCTTCTTTTATCTTCAATAATTCAGCAGAGAGAAATAGTACAATAAATCTGATTTATATTAGCAGTAGCAAACCCTAGATCAACAACATCAGCATTAGCAGCTTCATCATCAAAACTAGGGTAGTCGATATCTCACAAATTGACTGTCGGATTAGCTTGATTCCACCACCAAAAGTTGCAGCGTTCAGAGGAGGTTCAGAGGAACCTACAATGCAGTTTAGATGAGGAGATCTTTTGGTCCACGTAGGTCAAACTTCACTTCTGCAGTTGCAGCTTCAGTTTCAACAACTTCCTTCAAACTAGGGTAGTCGATATCTTGCAAACCATTCGTCGGATCGACTTGATTCCACCACCAAAAGTTGCAGCCTTCAGAGGCCAAGACAAGAGACACTTTGATCAAATCTTCTTTTATCTTCAATAATTCAGCAGAGAGAAATAGTACAATAAATCTGATTTATATTAGCAGTAGCAAACCCTAGATCAACAACATCAGCATTAGCAGCTTCATCATCAAAACTAGGGTAGTCGATATCTCACAAATCGACTGTCGGATTAGCTTGATTCCACCACCAAAAGTTGCAGCGTTCAGAGGAGGTTCAGAGGAACCTACAATGCAGTTTAGATGAGGAGATCTTTTGGTCCACGTAGGTCAAACTTCACTTCTGCAGTTGCAGCTTCAGTTTCAACAACTTCCTTCAAACTAGGGTAGTCGATATCTTGCAAACCATTCGTCGGATCGACTTGATTCCACCACCAAAAGTTGCAGCCTTCAGAGGAGGTTCAGATGGACCTACAACGCAGATCAGAAGAGGAGGTTTGATGGTCCACACTAGTCAAAGTTTGGATCTGCAGTTGCAACTTCAGTTTCAGCAGCTTCTGGCTTCACATGTGTGAGAGAGACCCTTTTTTGCGCAGTAGAGAAGAGACTCTTTTCTGCGCAGTAGAGAGAGAGAGATGTGATGAGATGAGTGAGTGCAAATGAGGAAAAGTCCTCCTATATTTATACACAATTGTTGATGTTTGAATAGATGCGAACTGTTGGGCTTCTGACCTACATGAGTTGTAGGTCGCTTTGATAATAATTCCATAATCAAAATAAATTCATATCTCCATGAATACTTATCGGAATCGGATGATCTTTAGATCAATCCTACACCTCTCGACGAGAGGAATCCAATGAACATATTATCAGCCATGAATAAGATGACCCACATGAAGTGTGGCCCTAGTTGCCAATTTAATACTCCCTCTCAACTAGGGAGAACTTCATTTGCAATCTGTTTGTCGGTCGCTACTATTCATCCATCAAATGCCCTGCCCTGTACAGCCTGACCCTTGCCCTGCTCTGCTCTATTCTGCTTGTTCTGCTTTGTCTTGTTCTGCCCTGTACTGATCTGTACTGCTTTGCTCTGTTCTCTTCTGCTTTGTTCTGCTCTGCTTTTGTCTGAATTATGAAGAAGAAGAAATGATCAAGGATGTATCATACTGACACAAAGTCAGTCTCAGAGTATGTACCATTGGTCCCAGACCAGTCTCAGCCAACCCGAAGTCAGCGTCATGGTAAGTACAACTCCTACCACTGGTCCCAGACTAGTAACATCCTCCACTGACTTAAAGTCAGTCTCAGAGTGCGTACCACTGGTCTCAGACTAGTAACAACTGACCCAAAGTCAATGTCATAGAATGTACCACTCCTACCACTGGTCCCAAACCAGTATCATTGATCCCAGATCAATGGAGGTCATCCTAGCGTAGGGAGTACGATAGATACAACGATGCGTCCATCGATACTACTATGGTCCCTAACTTCATTTCCCTGCTCATTGATCACATGAGAGGTACTTCCCATGAGTCCTGGATTGCATGGGTAGGATGTCTTGACAGGAGAACTTAATCAATCTCGTCCTCACAGGAGAACACATCAATCCAGGCCGTCATGGAGAACACATCAATCCAGGCCTCACAGGGGAACACATCAATCCTGCTATAATTGCCATGGAGAACACATCAATCCAGGCCTCACAAGAGAACACATCAATCCTGCTACAATCGCCATGGAGAACACCTCAATCCAGGCCGCCATGGAGAATACATCAATCCAGGCCTCACAGGAGAACACATCAATCCAAGCCTCACAGGAAAACACATCAATCTTGCTACAATCGCCATGGAGAACACATCAATCCGGGCCTCACAGGAGAACTAATCATCCTGCTACACAGGAGAGCGAATCATCCTGTTCCACAAGAGAGCGAATCATCTTGTCCCACAAGAGAGCGAATCATCTTGTTCTAGTGCGCACCACCAGGGTAGGGTGAGTCACCCTGTGGTCGTATGTTTCTCCAGTAAGAACCGCAAGCCCTTAGAGCTCCCAGAGCTCAATCTATGCAACATGCAAGACCCTTGTACAAGGGTTTCTTGACGACTCCAAGTCGTTTCGAAAAATCACAGATTAGATCTTTCCTCAGGGCTTTGACAAGTTGTATCGACCTGTACATCATCTTAATGCGATGGAGCCTCCTTGCTCATCGACTTACCACATCCCAGATGATCTCTATCTGCTGGAGCAATCGACGAATACGGGTTTCCTCAATAATCGAATCCCACCTCTGGTTGTTATAAAGAATCACAGTGGTATGTGTTCAAACAGCTCACTGAAGAGCTTCCCCAACCAGGCAGCTTCATACGAGATCATACTCGTAGATATGTATTTGGTCTCGATGGTGCTTATGGCAACCGACTTCTGCTTCCTGGTCATCCATTATATCGAAGCAGAATCCAAAGAGAAACAACACTAAAAGTGCTCCAGTGATCCTCCCCACTACCTGCCTAATCAACATTCGAATAATCATGCAGTTTCATATTTCTGGTAGTGTATCTCAATCCATGAGAGATTGTGTCCTGAAGACATCTCAGAAGATTATTGGCACCAATCTAGTGAGGCTCAACTAAATATGAGCTCACAATGCTAACTGCAAAACATATGTTCGGACGGAGGTTCACCAAGAACATCAACGCGAATGAGTTTTTGAAACTCAGAGGCATTTCCGAAATCTGGTCCAACATCACTACCATATAACTTCTGAAAGTTAAGATCCTTGAGGTGGTCACAAACTTGCAGTCCATCATACCAAATCTTTTCAGAATCTTCACCACATATTTTCCTTGAGATAGGAAAATTTCCCTTGGCTTCTGCCACACTTCAAGTCCTTGGTTCTTCTTTTCAAATGCAGAAGCCAACTCCCTCTTACATTTGTGAATGAGGGTATGCACCTGTTAGTAAGAGGTCATCCACATACAACACCAGTATGAGAGGCTTGTCATCTTCAACCTTAAGGTAAAGGTTAGGATCGACTTTACTCCTAGTGAATCCCAGCTTCATCAAGTAGCTATTGATCCTCTCGTACCATGCTCGGGGTGCTTGCTTCAACCCATAGAGAGCCTTCTTCAACCTGCATACATGAGATTTTCAATCATAAATCTCAAATCCTTCGGGTTGCTCCACATAGACCTCTTCTTTGATCGAATCGTGCAAGAACACAGTCTTGACATCCATCTGATGTAGGTTCCATCCTTGTGAAGCCACAAGGGCTATGATCAAGTGGATGGTCGTATATTTGGCAATAGGTGCAAATATCACATCATAGTCTATACCTTCCTTCTGGGAGAAACCACGAGCAACAAAACGAGCCTTATATACTATTTCGTACTTCCATCTATTGTAGCTTTATTTTGTAAAGCCATTTTGAAGTAACAATTGTTTTGTCCAGGGCTTTGGGAACTACTTCCCAGACATCATTCTTCATAATAAACTCATGTTCTTTGGTCATAGCATCCTTCCATATTTGATGCTTGACGACATCTGAGAATGATGAAGGCTCATTTTGAATGATCGTGCTCATGATGGTCAGGTATCCTTGATACCTGTTAGGTTTCTTACTTTCACGGAAGGTTCCTCCGGGTGTAGCATGTCCTTCAGCATCATCAAGTATCCCCTTAAGCCATGAAGGCCTCTTCCTAGAAGAGGAAGGCTCAAGTGGATAAATAGGATCCATGGGTTCCTCCACATTAGGCATTGTTACATCATCTACCCATAGAGACAACTTCCACAACTGTATGGTTCTTCCTTTCCGCCACACCATTCTGCTCAGGAGTAGGTGGTGTAGTAGTCTCCCTCTTAATGCCAGCCTCAAATATGCCTGAGTGAACCAACTGTCATAAATCGAAGGTCTTGCTTTGGCTCAAGGGGAATGGTCCCCTTTTGAGCTTTCCTTCAACACATCCTGGACATACACCTTCTTTCTCTACTCGTAATTCGGGCATCCCTGTCACCATTTGTCTTACTCCGAGTAGAGCTTTATAATGAAGGGGGCCAAACCTCCGATGCCAAAGTTCGGACTGAAGAGATGTCTCATAAGACATGACACCTAGCGGACTTCCACCGACCTGATATAAAGAATCAACTCAAAACCCAAGAGTATATGCATATTTAACATTATTTTTCCATATATGTACCTTGCCATCGCTGAAGGTTACCTTGTAGCCTTTGTCTTCCATTGTCGAGATGGACACCAGGTTCTTTTCGAGGTCAGGTGCATTTAATACATCCTGGAATTTCTGACCTTCTTGAATGGTTGTCCTCTTCCTTGATTTCCAACACTCCTCTTACCTTTGCTATTAAATTTGTCATTCCTTTGATTGCCATCAAAGGGATTTTGATCATCGTCCCGGTGTGAGTCCTTTCTATCAGGGCACTCCCTTGCATAGTGACTTGCTTTATCGCAGATGTAACATTGTCCTTTTCTTCCACCCTTAGGTCTAGCCTTTCCTTTTGATTTAGTCCCGGAATTATTTCTTTTCTTAGCATGAGAAGAAAAGGCAGCCAAAGTACCTTTAGGCATGGGCATTTCTTGCTCTTCTACCCTTGTTTCTTCTTGAATGCATCTAGCCATCAATTCCTCGAAACCAGGAATTATATTATTGTTTAGAAGAGTAGTCTTGAACACATACCATTCGGATGGTAATCCTCCAATAGTCGTGAGTGCCATTTCTCTATCAGTAATAGTCTCCCCAATAGATAGGAGATCGTTCTTGATCTCGGTGATTCTTAAGAAGTATGCTTGCATACTCTCATCCTTACCCTTATTGATTTCCCTTAGTTTATTTCTAAGGAACAAAACTTGATTTGCATCATTGACTTTAAATAAACTCACTAGTCTATCGTAGATTTCCTTGGAGGTGTCCAGTTCAGAGATGTAGGCCACCAAGTGCTTGTTGATAGAGTCCTGGATGATCTATGTTTTGACTTCTCCATTTTTCCATTTGTTCCAGGCAGCAACGGATGCATTTGATGGAGGCTCAACAATATTGCCTCTTACATGGTCCAACACTCCTCGAGGGTTAGATCGATAGACATTTTCCATCCGTGATAGTTAGCTTTCTCATGGAGCTTGTCTTCGGCAGGAAAGAGTGTTGATGACCCCATAGTTCTTTTAGGATAGCGTTGCCAATCTTCTCTTCAGTGATTGCTCTTGCTCTTGCTCAAGCTTTGTCTTCACCTCAGCGCTGATTCCATGTTAAATTATGGTATGTTCTATGCTTATAACAGTTTACTTCTTTTTCTTATTTTATTCCACAGATTAGCAATCATATGTACATAAAGTAAAGTGCTGATAGAACATTAAACGATCGACAAAAAACAAGCCAAGACAAGAGACACAAGATGTGGCAGCTAGCCAGGGACAAACCCCACAATGTGTGGGGAAACCCTTTGGTCAAATCTTCTTTTATCTTCAATAATTCAACAGAGAGAAATAGTACAATAAATCTAATTTATATCAGCAGTAGCAAACCCTAGATCAGCAGCATCATCATTAGCGGCTTCATCATCAAAACTAGGGCAGTCGATATCTCACATATCGATTGTCGGATCGGCTTGATTCCACCACCAAAAGTTGCAGCGTTCAGCGGAGGTTCAGATGAACCTACAACGCAGTTCAGATGAGGAGATCTTCTGGTCCACGCAGGTCAAAGTTCACTTATGCAGTTGCAGCTTCAGTTTCAGCAGCTTCCTTCAAACTAGGGCAGTCGATATCGCGCAAATCGTCCATCGGATCGACTTGATTCCACCACCAAAAGTTGTAGCCTTCAGAGGAGGTTTAGATGGACCTACAACGCAGATCAGAAGAGGAGGTTTGATGGTCCACGCTGGTCAAAATTTGGATCTGCAGTTGCAGCTTCAGTTTCAGCAGCGTCCAGCTTCACATGTGTGAGAGAGAGACCCTTTTCTGCACAGTAGAGAAAAGACTCTTTTCTGTGCAGTAGAGAGAGAGAGATGTGATGAGATGAGTGAGTGCAAATGAGGAAAAGTCCTCTTTTATTTATACATAATTGTTGATGTTTGAATAGATGCCACTGTTGGGCTTTTGAGCCTACATGAGTTGTAGGTCGGCTTGATAATAATTCGATAATCAAAATAAATTCATATCTCCATGAATACTTATCGGAATCGGATGATTTTTAGATTAATCCTACACCTCTCGACGAGAGGAATCTAATGAATATATTATCAACCATGAATAAGATGACCCACATGAAGTTTGGCCCTAGTTGCCAATTTAACATAAGGAAAATTACTCAACTATACCAATGAAAAGCCATACCTTTGGGTTTGGAAGGCCCACCTTTAAACATACATTCATGACAAGTGGTTGAGGGACCACATGACCGGCTCAGGTGGTGAAGAAAATGGCACATCGAGCTATCTGGTGGCTACAAGGGGCTGCTGGCTGCTGGCTGATGAGGACCATCTAAGAGAAAATTTTCTCTCATATACAATACCTACAGGTGGTGGGTAACACACCTAAAATAAGAAAGGAACATACACTTAACATCTAAATAAGTGGTAGCAAAAGTATCTTCACCATAGAAAGATGCTGTGATGCCTGAAATTATAGGATAATCGTGAATGAAAAATGTGGCACAACTAAAGGTAGCTGGTTAGTGCAAGAGGTCATCAATCCAGTGTCATTCACAGGCATAAAGTCGCCCAAAATCTGGAAAATAATGTCTTCTCTGCCGATGGCAGGGCATCTAGTAGAGTCTTGCTGCAAGAAATTGGCAAGTTCTTTATCTGTAGTAGAAGCCTTAGTGGATCCAAGGTCAAGGACAAAATTTTGATGGTAAGAGAGAGTTCTGTGGCCTATTATATATTTTTTCTTTTGAACCTCAAGACCAGTGTTTCCCCCCAAGAGGGTTTAACATGAAAAACTATATACCATCCAACATTTCAAGGTAAAGGTGTGCCATGGCCTCAGTGGAATTATTGAAGGCCACAATGCAAGTGTATTTTTGCTGAGGTAAACCTCCAAGAATTTGCTATCATAAAATAGGACAAGTTAGTGTAATGGAGTTCATGCATATTCTGTCCAGATTTTAGATGCTAAAATGATTTTTGAGAGTCAACAAGTGATCCCAATTAGTGAAGTACAAACCTTTGTGAGAATAACATTTTTTTTTGCAACCTGAAATGCTTTGGTTGCAATTTTACAATCCCCAACATTTATGCATTACAGATAAGACATGTGGAAATGATGGGCTGTTAGTGAAAGTTTCTCATCTTGATTCTTGTAGAAAGCCTTCATTAACTTTCAAATATCATGATCCTAAAAGCCTTTTTGTGTATTTCAACATGAAAATTTGCCAGTTTGAATCAATGTTTTAGAACTTGGACTTGGCCTTGGAATCGGTCTAGGGTTTGTTCACACTTGACTCAAACAGTTCAGAATTGGACCAGTTTGAAATTTTACGACTCAGTTGATTACAAACTAGATGGAATATTAAAATTATATGCAAAAATATATTTTAAAGATTCCAAACCATTAAAGACAAAATATGCAAAGTTTGCTCATGCATATACCATGCAATGGTGAATATATCAAAATGGCATTGAATGCAGTACATATATGAAACAAATTACCTAATCATTGAGGTTCTAAAGAGCGTCTAAAGTCCAAACAACATGCTACAAGTTACTAGCCTACTGCATGTCACTGATCAACATGATCAATATCAGGATTAATCTCTACCATGTGAGTCTCTCTACCCATTTTGAGGTTGGATCAATATCATCCAACACAATAAGATCTATATAAGGTGTTCTGTTCAGTAACGGAAGCAGTTATTTTCACATTATGGAACTCATACTTGTTAGGACTCAGGAGTTGGAACTGCTATTTTTGGCATGTCTATATTTCACGAGTGGCATGTGGCAGAGGACTAGGGTGACATTTGGCATCTTTTGATGGTTGAGTGGACTTGTCTTCAGTTTGATGCAGTTCAGTTTGATGGAATTCTGGAATCTGCCAAGGCTTCTGAATTATGGTCGGGATATGATATTCTATTTTCATTGTATAAGGTTCAATGAGGTTGGAACCCCTATCAAACAGCTTGAAACAATTAGTGATAATATAAAATATTTAAAAACTTTTTGCTTTATTTATATTTCCCTTTCTACCCTTCTATTATAAAAAAACTATGTTATCATACCAGGTGGGCTTGTGGCTCCAAAAATTCCAGTTGCTCACAAATGATCAATGAAGTGTGTTTTCACGGTTGAGGGTGAGAGAAACTTTAGGTTGGATATTTTTTTATAAAATATTGGTTTTTCCCCCAAAATGGCACCCCAGCTTTAAGGAACCAATTTGGTATGGACTTGGCTGAGTTGGGCCAGTCTGGCAGTCAAGTTAGTCCTCTCGAGGGTCAACTTGGTCAACTCAGCTGAGTTGGACCTGTTTGATGGCTGTGTCAGTGCAAGTTAGGCTGAGTTTTAAAATACTGGTTTGTATTCTTATGCAAGTTAGCAACATAGAACAAAAACCAAAATGCTAGAGACCTTTGCAATTAGTATCATGTTCTTCACTGAGCAGTATGGAGTGAAATCTCTTGGAAATAAAAATTGATGTTTTTTCTGGCTTCCATTACACCTCTGGGGTATGCCAATCAGATATTCCCTGAGCTGTATAGCTAGTACATGCTTGATCTTTAGCGTGGGCAAAATGATTGGACTTGAAAGACGTCATCTCCTGAGATTCCAAAGAAGTTGCTGTTGAAATGACCATGCTATTTCCTTTTGAGGTTTGGATTCTCATTTAATCAAGTAATCATACCCAGCAGCTTCAATATGTTTCTTGACGTCTTACATCCTAATATGTATAGTGCATGCCAGATTTTAATGAACTCTGTTTTACAATTTTAATTTTTTACTTCATCTTAAGGATTGCTTCTTTTAAGACTTTAAATCCAAGTTGCAAGATACAGGGAAACTGGTATGCGTTTCTGAAACAGAAACACACTGGGAATGTGACCCCCCAAAAATCTGAAAACGGGGAAACGTTATATATATAAACTTGGAAATAAATCACTATGAATAAATAAGAAAGAACATTTAAATGACAAGCAATGTTCCACCAACGCTTATGTTGAATGTTCTTCCATGCAATATGTTTGATTCCTTTCTATTGTTAGTGTTTGCTGTAAATTGTTCATATTCATCTCATGTCTTTTGTTGCTGAATAACAGGCTGCACATACTAGTAACAACTGAGAGTCAACTTGATGGAAACACTCTCAGTGAAGTACAAATTGTCATCATATACGACTTTCCATCTGCCCTCCAAACATACATAAAACTTCTGACTGGAATGGCACGTTCTTCAACTAATGGCATCTTGTACAGTTTCTGTTCTGGAAGTGACGCACCTCTTGCAGCACAGCTAATAAAGCTGCTAGAACAATGTTCACAGCCAGTACCACAAGCTTTGCAGATGTTGGCTGATGCAGATTCTATCATTCAGCAGTAAATGCTTATTTTGGGAAGTCTTTTGGCATTATCTGAAAATGGGTTCAGTAATTAATTGATAATATACTGTCAGTATGAAGCAGTGATTGCTATTATTAGCTGGAAATTTCCAGTTTTCAAAGGCAGCAAAACCTAATCTCTGTAATCTTATTAATTTCCATTTATGTATGTTAATGGCACCTCCATTTTTGAGATATAATATGGGGAATAAGCATAACTAGATTTTAGAAAAGTAATGTCAATCCTTCTTTTGTATGCAATTAGAAAAGTTCTTCTAGATGGAAGGTGATAGAGATGCATTTCAAAGTTGTTGGATAACGTTATCATTGATGTCAATACCTAATCCTAAGAAACCCTATGCTCTAATCCCTTGATGAAACGCTAACCCTAGTCCTTGAACCTTACCTCTATCAAACCCTAACCCTAGTCCTCATTCCCTACAAAAATCCTATAAACAATTTTTTCCAATACCTAGATTCCTAAACCCTAATTCGTAAATTTCATAATCCCTATTTACTTGACACAAAAATAATAATAATAAAAAAGGAGACCTAATTTCTATTACTATTTACTTGACACATAAAAAATTAATAATAAAAAAAGGGACCTAATTTCCTCTTCCTATTTATTCTTATTCCTATCTCTCTATATCCTATACAAAAATCCTCTTCCTATTCTCCTATTCGATGGCTGAAAAATAACATGATAAAATTAAAAAAATATATACTCCTGAGTCCTATCTACAAGTCCGCTTTAGCTCTTTCAAAAGTCGGCTCACTAAGCCAAGATATACACTATGTATTGACGGTAAGGAACTCTCAAAACGAATCATCGGATCCATCAAATACAGAGTTCGGTAATAAACGAAGACAAGTTCACATCTTGTGAACTGATTGGACATCAGAAGTTAGAACATCTCTAAAAGATTTCGGACGATGTGAACAAAACTTCATCTACAGCTCGGTACTGTGCAAAAAGGCATAAAAAACTCGGACTGTATTGGCATTTTGAAGGCTAACTCTCGGACTATTGAAGGCTCGTCCTTGGGACAGCGAAGGCACAGTAAACGGCTCTCTCTCGGACTATATTGATATTCTATTGAAAACTATTGAAGGCTCTTCCTTGGGACAGCGAAGGCACAGTAAAAGGCGCACCACTCAACAATCAATTTTTGAGTAAGCAACAACATACTGAAGTACATTTGACCATGAAACAGTGAAGGATTTTTATAAAGGAAACTGTATAATTGCTTGTATCCTCATCTTTGAAAGAAAATTGAGGAGCCCTAAAAATATTTTTTGGATTTGGGATTTGGGAATGGTTTAAATCATATTTCATGTTTAGGTAAAGGAAATCCGTTGGACCAAAAAACATGGTTCACATAGAGGTAAAATAAACGGATAAAAATTGGACAAAAAAAATGTAATGTACAGGACCAAAAAAAAGGGTTCACGGAAAGCTTAAATAAAAGGTGGGGTAAAAAATGGACACGAAGTTGCAGAAATAATGGGGATTAGATGGTAATAGATGTTTGAAGCGATGCTCCATTTATTATTAGGAATTTATAATTGGGAGTCCAGAATATAATTTATTGGAAATATTAGTGAAAATATTGGAAATTATTTTTCCATAACCATTATTTCTTCATTCTCAATTTTTATACAATTAATGCACATTAACATCAAAAAACAATTTGTTACATACATATGAAAATATATGTAATATATAAGATGTATGAGATGTTAAGTGGTACATTAGACATTGAAATTAAAATATGATATTTGTCTCGAGTCACAAGTCCTTATAGAGATAATATGAAATCACATTAAATTTTTTTTGCAAGATTATTATTACGAGAAATCTAAATACCAAAAGGATAATCATAATGCACTAAGATATCAATGATTCTCACTACACCTCTTTTATAGGAAAAGGTCACCATTGGTGCTTTTCCTTTGGAAGTAGTGAGTGCACATGTTTAGGCTGATGAGGTGGAAGGTACAACTCCTGAGGATTATGTGTAAATTGAAGTGGGTTATCCAACTCTTCCCAGAGATGCCTATCTCTATGGAAGTGGCAGTACTAGTTGAGTCACACTATCAATGTCCTCTTGCTCAAAATTTATTTCTATTGAAGGTGAACATTCTTTGATAGCTCCTCCAACTCATCAATGTTATTCATCGACCACTTTGGTCCCTCTATGATAGGCCTTTTGGTCCTCATGAACTTGTGCTATTAATCACATCCCAATGAAATGACATTTACATTGGGCAATTTGTCATTGAGGTGGTGGACATCTATCCCATGTAAGGGCCATTTTGTAATTAGAGGATCAGATGGGCATAAATTAAAATAATGAAATAATAAAAGAACAAAATTTTAATTTGAATATTTCTAACATAATGTTCTTTGTGGAATTTATTTTTAAAAAGGGACTTCAATTGTAATCACACCCTTAAGCATTGAAAGTTTGTGTAGGACTATTGCCATAATATGCCTACCAAACAATTACAACAAATAAATGGAAAGTAAGACAATGAATCATGTTTTTATCAAGTAACAAATAAATAGAAATGAAAGACATTGAAATTTGAAAGTTAAAACATTTTACTTGTACCTTACATATCTTGGTTGCCCCACATAGTGTCGATGTATTGTGTCCTTGGGCCTATCCATGGCCCATAGACTTGGCCCATTGCGAGCTTGTCACCATCAACCAAGTGAAGAACCTTTATCAAAGGTTCAATAATGACACACCTCTAAAAACTCTAATTGTGTCTCACAGTTTTGGTTGTGGCTTGCCCATCCACTTTAATGTTGTAGACACACACATTCCAGTTATCTAAAAGAAACATTTTTTTCAATTCTAACTTTAAATTGTAGAGATATTGAAGAGAAATGAGGCCATTGGTAAACTATGTGATTTTGGGATGGACTAACTCCATATTCCTTATGAATTTTGTCATTAGTGTAAGAACATATGTATACTTATATTCATATTGGGACACTCCTAAGTAATTCAACATTTTCCTTGATTCAGGGAAAATTTCCCATGTCCTTTAACATCAGATCAATGTGATGAACAACACAAAGGGTTCAATATAGGGTCTGATACCTCTCCATGAGCAACTTGCTAGTAGCAACATAATTAGCGGTATTGTATCTAATGGTTTGGACAACATTTTGTGGACCTATCTCTTGAAACAAGCCATTGAACTCACATCATAATTGTGCATCTTTAACATACACATTCATCAACAAATTTGATAAACGTTGTCAACCTAGGATACTTAATCAAGAAGATTATAATGGATTTGTTCTTATTTTTCCAACCATTCGACATAATGGTGCATCTAGTGATCTCCCATGATTCCTAAGCTCACCCAATCTCTTTGTACAACCAACATTTCCCCCTTGAAGGATAATCTCTCTGAAGTCATTACAGGAAGGCCTTTGTACCTTGAATCAACAATATCAATTGCTTCAAATATGGAATCGTAGAATGGGTTGTTCTTGACAATGTTAAATGGAATGTTACTCCATATAAAACATTTGACTACAATCTTGTTGACCTTGTCCTCCTTTGTTTTCACTATTGACCAAATAGAAGGTTGTACCTTAGATATTGACCTTACGCAAATAAAGTTAGGGACACTAAATCATTGATCATTGTGGAAGATGAGCTTGGGGATTGACTTTCCTCCAGAGTTGAAATACATGCAATTTTATTTGCATGTTGACAAGTGTTGTTTCTTCCCTCTGATCTCTTTTCCAACTCATAAAATATTGATTGATTTGCAATTTGGACAATTTCTAGGATAGATGCTCGACAAATCTCCACTTAATTCCCTAGGATTTTGGCAAGGTGGTATTTCAAGTTGTTGATTTCACCAAACATTTCCATTCCATAGATTGCGATTTGGTCCAATTCTATTGTGAGCATCATATGACAGACCATACTCCTACATTAGGTTCAACGACTTTGGTATTTTCAAATTGATAAAACATTCATTGAATTTTGAAACCTATGGTCCAAAACAACTAGGGAAATTTAAAATCTAGATCCACAAAATACTTTGTTTCTCTTTCCAAAGAATAATTTGCAAAATTCATGAGTTTCAAAAACATTATTCTTGAATAAAGATTCTATTTCACAAGTTCCACTATTATATGTTCAATAAGGTAGCTAAATATTCTTAGGGTGAATGATTTGAATTATAGCATCCATGTTTGGGAAAGGAAAAGAAAACTTAATGGCACAAAAAAAATTCAAGGAAAGATGAAAAATATGTTAAAAATTGACATAAAAAATAGCGATAATAAATACATTGATATCTTAAATGTTTTAAGCTTTCAAAATGAAAAATATATGCTCTCCAATTTGAACTTATTGGTGGCTAATGTTAAGTATTTATGTCAAGCATTTGTAGAGTTTTGTGTAATTTATGTGGGATGTGGGTAATTAATTTTCTATGTCAGCTATTATTTCTTAGTTTCCGCGTCTATCTCTTGTTTTGGTTTTATTC
This sequence comes from Pinus taeda, assembly GCA_000404065.3. Classification (NCBI taxonomy): domain Eukaryota; kingdom Viridiplantae; phylum Streptophyta; class Pinopsida; order Pinales; family Pinaceae; genus Pinus; species Pinus taeda. The sequence goes on from APFE030207610.1 coordinate 262,818, forward strand.
TTGTTTGCACTCACTAATGGACCTCAATGTTGTAATAATCTTACAAAACAATAAAAAATTTTGTTAGTCATTGTAGAAATTCATGATTTTTTCATAACGATTAGATTTTGTTGAATTTTATCTATTAGATGTTATAAAATAAAGTGCTTTTCTTCTCTAATATTCAGTTCAAAATTATATTTTTTTATTGGATGAATGGTTTGGATCATGGGAACCATTATTTTTGTAAAGAAAATGAAAATTGAGTGAACAAAAAAAGTGTTTAAGGGAAAGATAATATGAAGGATAAGAAATGATATAAAAATGTAGAATGATAGCAAAGATTGCATGGTCATAAACATCTAGAGATATCAAATATAAAGTTATGGAAATGAAAATAAAAATAAAGATTGAAAGTTGAAAAATTTAGCGTGTTTGAAGGCATTAGGAGAATTTTGAGGTAAAAAATGAGGGAAAAAAGCTAACAAAATCAACTTTAAAAGAACCAATAAGGTTCAAGATGATGATATCATCTCCATGGATAAATATTTTTAGAGGGAAAATAATTTTTATTTATTTATTTATTGTATTTTCAACTTATCTCCTTATAGGTTTACTCAAATGTCCGGTATAAACACCCATTAGATGCAGAATTAAATTCCATATCCAACGAATACCCACTCTACATACTTATGAGTAGATCCACATTAAAAAAATGTTATTCAAAATGTCCGACAAAAGATATAACTAACAAAATCAACTTTAAAAGAACCAATAAGATTCAAGGTCATGATATCATCCCCCGGGTCAATATTTTAAGAGGGAAATGAGAACTATTTTTTTATTGTATTTTTAGCTTATCTCCTAGTTTACTCGAATGTCATGTATAGACACCCATTGAATGCGAAATTAAATTCCACATCCAATGATACCTAATCTACATACTTAAGAATAAATTCACATCAAAAAATTGTTATTCAAAATGTCCAACCAAAGATGTTTTCAAGAAACATGGTTGTTCAAAATATTCATAAAAAAACATTTATATGATCTTTTTAAAATGTCCCTCCAAATTCCAAGATTGAGGGGAGAAACACAAATTGAAGATGTATGAAGACACCACCAAAATTTTAGGGAAATTCATGGGTGGACAAGGAGATGTCAAGGAAAACCGTCATAGGTAGCTCACTTAGAAAACCACGTAAATGGGTCATATAAAAATATTATGAGGTCATTGGTTCGATCTCCAGATTAGCCCACGTCCATGTTGGGGGAAAGCATGGTGCACCTAGTGGTATGATGTGGATTATCCATGATCAGAAAGCAACTTAAAGAGATGGTTACTACTAAAGAGATGGTTATTGTGAGTGACAATTCTCTATCAATAGTATATTTGCTTGAAAAAATTCACCATAGATCAACTCTAATCAGTTTATAAGATCTCCTCAAGTGGCCTTCATAATACTCTTCAAATCCGCTTTAAGCAATCCTCAATAAACCACTCTCAATGATGTCAAAGGCAATCAATGATGTGTCACAAGGTTCAGGTGTCTCCTCAAGTTTGCAAAGAGTACTCCCACAGGTGTGAAATTCTGCCTCCACAGGTTTGTTACAAGTAGTACCACAAGTACGAATATATGCTTCCATAGGTTTGCAATACAGGTCCAAAAATTTGCCCCCACAAGTTTCTTATCACAGGGCTGGAAATTTGTTTTGATAGATCCAACAACTTTTGAAGAAATCACATCATTTCAAAGATACTATAGTTCTGGAAAACTTGCATCCTGTGGCTCTCTTCCCACATAAATTTTAGTGTGTTTTTAGCTTGTGTACACCAGAAAAATAAGCCTTAGATGTCTTAATTTCCTTCCACAAATGTGCACTAAATTGCTTATCAATTTCTTAGATATGAGCTTATTTACTATTGACTGAATTTTTCGCTGGAGTGGTGGAGGCTCTACATCAATGTATAGTGGTTCATCATATACGAGCATGCATGTCTTTTGGGGAAGTGGGGTTGACTCTAGTTGGCTTGCATACTTTACCCTTTTTTAAAATACTTGAATTTAAAAAATTAATATCTCCACAATGACAAGGAATTAGAGGGTAAGTAGATACTCATTAGAAAGGTCTTGAGGCCCTTTTCAAGCCAATGAAAGAGTCATTTCAAGGTATTGATTTTATTCTCAAGAATAAATTATTCTTTGTGACAACCATTAGAATTCTATGACAATCCTTAGGATTTCATAGCATGGTCTTCTAAAGGACTCCTTCTTATGATTAGGGAATTCATCATTATAGACCTAGGGTATCATAAATATTAAGTTTTGGAGCTCCATCGTCCATCATTCTTCAATAGACTTAGGGCTTGCATACCTCTAGGGCTATGCCATCATCAATGACACCATTTACATGCAGGCTAGACGCCATATAGCTAGAGTTTCAATGTAAGGTCTTCAACAATGTTAGGGATTTTTCCAGGGTTTCTTAAGGAATTTCTTCAACTAGGGTATTTCCATGCACTTAGGGTATGCTTAAGACACTGATGCAAGAGTTTCATCAATATACTTAGGGTTAGGGTTTTCAATCTACACTCAGGGTTTTCACTTAGGGTCCTAGAGTTTCATCATCTAGGGTTTCATTATTGACAACAATGTATCTATGATATATTCAATCAACCTTAGGGTTTATGCTAGGGCATTGTATACATGGGAGTTGCTTCAATAATTAGGGTTTCATTATGTAAGAGCTAGCATCAAACATCAATGGCATCATCTAGAGTTAGCATATATGGCTAGCAACAATGTTGGACATCATATTGACATAAATGAAAACCTTATCCAACAATATCCCCCTTTTTCATTGATGGAAATACTTTCATGCTTTCACCATTTTCTACCCCTTTGACATCAATGACAACCTCTTCATATGTTGCCGCCCCTATTATTGTGCTTCTCCCTCTTGCAATGTGTTGCTCCCCTTGGCATTGTGTTGTTCCTTCTTGTCATCATGTTACATCATTCTTTGGCATAGAGCTGCTCCCCCTAATAGTATAGTCTTCTTTTTAATAGGCAGAATCTTGGTGAGGCATAGATTTTTCCTATGACGCCCATATATGATTAACCACATGGATTGGTGCCTTGAATATTCAAGACAAATTCCACGTGTTCTCCTTTTGGTTCAACATGCTTCTTTCATGGTTGGTTGAGGACTTCTCAAATTGTTTAGGAGCCGAATTTAAGTTGCACTTTCGAGCTATATGTCCAACATTATGGCATTTGAAACATTAAGTTTTGTACATGAACGATGGAGCATAATTTATGTTGGTAAATGTATTAGAGTATCTCCCTTCAATTTTAATTTTGTGGAACTGATGGGAGTCCTTTTTCTTATATGCCTTGCAATCCTTTGCCATATGCCCAAAATTTGTACAAGAGTAACAATGGCCAAAGAATATAGTTTGATACTTGGAAGATGAATATTGTCATGGTGCACTTCTGAAGTTGTTCTGCCTTGATATTGTTTGATGATATTCATTGCTACTTACAACATCAACATATTTTCTTGGAGGATAGGTTCTTCCAATGTTATTTTGACTTCTTTTTTCACTGGAGTTGGGGGTACAATTTTCAAGTTTCTCCACATTCTTGTTCATCAATCTTTTAGGGCTTCCATTAATTTTGCTAGAATGCTCACTTGCATATTCAAGACGAGATTTGTCAAGTGGTGATCTTTGATTACTTAGGATGTCATCCAAGGATTGAGAACTCTTTAGATTCGTGTTCAGCTGATCAACTTCTTTCCCTGGAAAAGTAATCTCTTCTTTCATATTCTCACATTCTTCATCTTTCTTTGCTAGTTGACTCTCCATTTTTTCCTTCATCCTTATTGCTTCACATGCTTGGAATTTAAAAGAGATGACATTTGTTTTAAATATGTTAATATCTTCATCTTTTTCTTTTAGTTGGCATGTCATGGTTTTTCTTTTCTTTTCAACTTCATCAACTTGTCCTTTTAGGAGGCCCAATTCTTTCTTTAAATTCTTATCTTTATCTCCTTGTATTTATTACTTTGTTTCCTCTAGCTGAGCTTTTAGGGAGGTGATTTCTTCTTTATATTGACCAATTTCTACTTCAGATTTACTCAATTCCTCATATCACTATTTAAGACGACTTGTCAAAATGTCTTCCCTTCTCTTTGCTTCTTCTAATTGAGTTATCAAGGAGATGGATTCCTCACTATATATTTTCTCATTCTGATGCAATTCCTCCTTAAGCTTGTTGAGATCTGTCAGGCCAGGCAGTAACTCCATAAAGCAAAAATGATTCGACTGTATTATTCCATCAGATAGGTCTTCATTATATACATGAACGAGAGACTGTTCAGCTTGTCTCCCGATGACTGTTCATAATTCCTATTTATCTATTTACAATAATTCACCCAATCACAAGGATTAGGTTTCAACATCCCCCCCCTTAATTTGAAGGGATGTTGGTGAGTCCAAGCATCATTCTGAATCATTCAGGATTTTCTCTTCCAAGCGCTTTGGTGAAGATGTCTGCAATTTGCTCATTTGTGGAACAATGACAGAGATGGATTATTTTGGCCTCAACATGGCGTCGAATCAGATGATATTTAGTATTGATGTGCTTTGTTTGATCATGGAACTTTGGGCTATTGGCCAACTTTATTGCAAAGGTATTGTCAATCATGAGTGGAGTTGATTGTACTTGTTTTACCTGCAAATCTTCAAGAATTTTCCTGAGCCACACAATTTCTTTTGTTGCTTCAACTGTTGCCACTTATTCTGCTTCTGTTGTGGAATCTGCTGGGACTGATTGTTTGCGTGATCTCTAGGAGACAGCTCCTGATCCAAGACTCATAGCATATCCTAAACTTGATACCCCAGTTTCTTTGTCTCCATCGAAGTCTGAATCAAAGTATCCAATCAAACTGAAGTCGTCCACCTGTGTATACTTGATTCCAAAGTCTTGAGTTCCCTTAAAGTACCTTAGAACTCTTTTTGCAGCAGACCAATGTCCCTCACAAGGCTTTTGCATAAACCAAGAGAGGATTCCAACATCAAACGAAATGTCTGGTCTAGTAGTAGTTAGGTAGTTGAGACTTCCTACAAGCTGTCTATACTTTGTTGCATCCTCAAATTCTTTTCCTTCAATAGATGTGAGC
>APFE030207610.1:297511-318557 GCA_000404065.3 Pinus taeda
AACTTGATAACTATGCTTCTTACAACAGTTTTCATTGTACGAAAAAAGTGTGCTAGGGATTCGATGTGTAAAGCAACCTAGCATTGAATTTAGTATTAATTCATCCCTACAATCTAGTAGGGAATTAATAGGTTTATATCACTTTGTGGGTAGTGCCTCCAACTCTAGTCTGGTCTATTGAACACAAACACTTTTCTACAACAAAAAATTGGTGGAAATATTTTTTATCCTCTGGTTCGATGTTTTCCTAGTTGCAAGGTCTGAGAAATTATATACTGTCGAACTGGAGATTCAATAGCAGCTTGAAGGCGGGTAACAGATTCTAGAGTGGCAAAATCATGCTTGAAAGATGGGACATATTGTTGATAACTATTTTTCATGTGTTCTTGGTTCCTTGCACAAAAGTTAAACAGATTTTCAATGTCCAGCAAGATACAACATGTTGCAATGCATGCCATTCGACATTAGATTTTCTTCATGTAGTTTTGGATACAACCATCTTGGGTTAGGTTTATTACTGCTTTGGAAGTTCTAGGTTTTAATTAGTTTATCCACGTGTTGAAGGCATTAATCAATCAAGCATTTGATAATGAAAATTGCTACGCTGCATTAAAATGTTTAGAAGGAGATGGAAATGTTTTTCCCCTCTCAGTGTGTTTGTGTCCCGGTGAATCCGACAAGTGATCTTGGAAAATTTCTGACCTCCATGCATGCTTTAGAAATTGGTGGGGTGATAAATTTGACATCTGGTATTCAGGTGGCTCAGCTAAAACTTCGATCCAGTAAAAGAAAATGGATTAGCTTGTGCCTCAATCCAGTAGCTCAAAAGAAATGTTGTCTGGATTGACAAATTCCTTGCCCTATATTTAAAAGTGTGCCCAACTTGCTATTCTATTCAACGTTTCACCCCTACATTTCATGTGCCCACTTACTAAGTCTCATCCTTTCTTTCAGTTCGTTTAGACGTTGGTTGAAAATTCGAAGAGGCTCTACCCTAGCCCCATCAAAGGAAATAGTTAAGTGGGGGAATGGTTGATTAGAGCATTCACCATTAAAGGGTATCATCGGTAGTGCTTGGTTCAAGGTAGAGTATTGCTTCTTGTCTCCTTTAACTGAAACATCTCCAAAACAAAAGCAATTATAGTGTTTGCATTAAATGTGATAAGAAGACTCCATAGGAAATTGGAAAGAAGTTAAAGTGCTAGGTATTATGGATTTTGGAGAAATAGATGATGGGAAGACATTGTTATTATCATTGTAGTTGTAAATAGCAATGATAATAGTCACATTGGACATGTTCCTCCAAGCCTGAATGTTTTGTCAAATGTTCTCATCAACTCACGTATATTTATAGAGGAAGAAAAGATGGAACATTTAAAGTGAAAAAGTAGCAATGAATTTTGTATCTTCATAAATTTGAAGACCATGCACCCTTACTCATGTCCATCCTAGAACTGATGAAGTACACAATCAAAGATAATGGAAGAGGCTCTTACTTAACATCTATAGTGAAGGATATAATTATGATAAATCTACTTGGTTGTGAAAATGATGAGGACAATGAAGATATTGCATCCTTATATGGAAAATGTTGCAGACCTATTAGATCTAGAGGATGCGGAAGACAAGAGACAAAGATTAAATGCTAATCTCCAATAATCTTTTGAGAATAAGGAGACAAAATAAACTAGATAGTCTTTGATTGTTGAGTTTTGTGTGAGTTTTGTTGAGTTTCATTATAAACCCCCTTGCCATTGATGTCAAAGGGGGAGGTAAGATGAGCTAAGGATAAATACTTAGAACAAAAAAGGGGAGGATCACAGTATTATCATCAATGCCAAAGGGGGAGATTGTTGATGAAGTTGTCATTGATGGAAAATGATGATGGCAAAGGGTCAGTTGATGTATGCACGATTGAAGTTGAAGTTGATGGCATACTTGTGTTGATGTTATGATTATTATGTTTATGTTGTATGTTTGTTATGCTTGCTTGATAGAGGTGTCGTCACCATATGTTTGTAAAGTGCGTTGTGATGCTTGGTATGATGTTGAAGCATCTAATGAGGTTTTCTTGTTATTGTTGAAACAATTGAAGATGTTATGTTGAAGCGTATATTATGTGCATATGAAGATTGAGTGAATTTGCGTGAAGAAGTGTTGTTAAAGATGCATGAAAAAGTTGTGATGCAAGGGAATGACAATAACAAATGTTATGTTATAGATGTTGCAAAGGTTAGTATTAAAGGTATGCGAATGCTTGTTGGTAGATGTGGTGTTGTGATGTATTGCAGAACAACAAGATATATTAGGTTAGATTTGAAAAAGTTCTTGAAGTGGTTGAAGTGGTTGTAGTGTTCTTGTGACAACATAAGGTTTCCTGTTCACACAATATAGTTTCTATTCGCTTAGTTCAATTTATGTTCAAAGGTTCATTGACAATATGATCATTTACAAATGTGTTGTAGAGGTGTATTTCTTTATAAGCAGAGGTGCATAACTATTGTGCTAATGATGTTGACAGATTTTTTGTGATGCATTACTTACAGAGATGCCTTAAGAAGTTGTGATGTAAGAGGATGCAAGACTAGATGAAGAATTTTTTATTTTTGCCTAGTTGGGATGAAGTTACATGGTTTTAGAATTATTTTAGCTTATACAATCATAGTTTGATGACATTTTTCTTTTAAATAATATTTGATGAACCATTACATTTGTTTTAATGTTCAAAATCTGGAAATGTGTCAAACGAATGAGTGGAAGACAAAGAGGCAAGACTTTTCACTTAATATTTTGCATGGAATACAAACAACTAGTAAAGTTTGTTTATAAAATATATGGTTTTGGAAGGCTAAAATGTTAGAGAGTATGTGGGAGATTTGATTGAGTTGTGAATCCTTGTTCATGAGTTACTTGGCATAAAGAGACTAAGGTAGAAGATAAGCTGTGAAGTATATTTGAGGAGGAGAAGGGGCAAAGACAAATATGGAGGTATGCAAAACTAAATACTAGGTAAACCAACACATTATTTCTTTTATGTATCAAGGGATTGTAGTCTCCTTTCAGATTGTAGCTTGAAAAAGAACAAGTTGGAGCCTATTGAAGTGGAAGTAGGAGCTTGCTAGTATTTAGGAGCTTGCAGAACACAATTGAGGTAAGAGCCTCCTATAGGTTGTAGCCTGTAGAACATTTATGTAAGAGGGAATAGGATCTTCCCATCAAGTTATAGCTTGTATAATAACAAAGAGGTTGGAGCCTCCAAAAGATGATGTAATAGAGGAATTAGGAGCTTTCCTTTGCATCGTAACAACAAAAAATTCATGGTCTTCTCCGTCTATAGGTTTCCATGTTGAAAAATGTAGCAAGAAATTCTCAATTTGATTCTACCATGATTAAATTGAGAAAATTGGAATTTCCACATCAGCAGACAACTTGGATGCAGTTAACTTGTGTGAAATGGCTTGTGTCACCTAGTTTACTCAATAAATTCAATTTGGAGGAGTTAGAGTTTAGTTAAGCATGTGTGATTGCTAATTTGTAGCAATAAAATTCAATTATCTCAAGTTGTTTTCAGTTAAACTAGTTCCAACTTTTGGAGGAACTAGTGGAAGTTCAGTTAAGCAGTGGGACTTCAATCAAACTCAGTGATCATCCAATTAACTAATCAATCAGCCCAAAATAGCTAGTGCATGTAGAGAATTCAAGTTCCCTAGACTTGGTGGAGATTCCAAGGTAGTGTAACATCATTTGTAGACTAGTCTTGAGTGTATAGGTGTTGCATGCAGTCAGATGATCAACCCAAGGAATTGCGCAATCCATATTGGATAGATTCCTAAATAATAGGGGCCAAATTTCTCATGAATTGTGCAAGGAAATAGGGGCTTAGGCAAAGGAAATTTTTTTACTAAGTCTGGGTTAGAGCCTCTTAGTGAGCAGAGAGATAGGTCATGCACTTACAGGTTGTGCTCAGTTGAGAAAAGAAATTGTAATACATCTCTATTCATCAAATTAATGCAAGCATGAATTGGGGTTTTTAGCAGTTTTCTATCGCTGAGAGAAATACTATTTTCATGTGTGTTATTTCTTATTGCATGTTTGAGATTTTTGTTATAAATTGTGATTTAATGTTCGCATAGCAGTAGAGTAGGTTTGTGTCTTGTGATTTTGATTAAAACTTCATAAGCATTTGCAAATCTACATCATAATTTCTACATGGTATCAAAGTTGATCTCACATTAGAATAGGAATTTCAAAGTTGTTTCTTAGGAGGTTTGACTTTGGAGTTCAGTGCAACAAGATATCTTAAGAGCTGAGAAGATGGCCCTAATGGACTAAGGTTAGCGTATTCCTTGGAAGGAACTTCTAATTTTGTTACATGGAAGGATCCCATGGAGGCATCATTGGATAACAATGGGTTTCTAGAATACATCAAGATAGATGTTGCAAAAACACCGAATTCTAATGCCCAGAACCTTGTGCAGTGGAAGAAAGATATAGCCAAGGCGAGGAGAATAATATTGGAGGGAGTACGGGATCACATTGTCTCAAATCTCCATGGAAAAGAAACTTCATTTGCAATGTGGAAAGCACTGAAAAAATAGTTTGAGAATAATAGTGACCACAGGAAGCTGGTGCTCAAGGATAAACTTTGAAGTATTAAGATGCAGAAGAGTGACACTAATCTGCAGTACCTGAGAAAGTTCACATGATGTCATGATGGACCTGGTCGGTTCGATGTTAATGTCGTAAAAGAAGACTTGGTAAGACTAGCCCTTCTGGGCCTTCCCAAGAGTTGGCATAACTATTAAGATTCAGTGAATAGGAGGGAGAAACTACTGAATTGGGAGTGCTTATGGCCCAATTTTGTACAGGAGGAAATAAGGCAGAATACTAGAGATGGGACTTCATACAAGGGTGAGGATGAAGAAAAATTTTCATTGGTTGGAAAGGGAAAGAAGGGAAAAGGGAAGAAATCTTAATCTAAACTAGAGTCCAGCTAATGGGGCAAGAATAATTTTTTTTTCCAAAATATAATGCTTCCATTGTCATGAATTCGGGCACTATGCCATGAAGTGTCCACACAAAAAGGCATGTAGAGGAGGAGCAGCAGGTGAAGCATTGGCTTCATAGTTCAAGCTTGACTTTATCCTCATTGCATGCATGACCCTCACAATGATGGGGAGCATGTGGTATTTGCACTCGGGTGCATCGTTCCACATGAAAGGGTGTAGATATTCTTTCATTGACTTGGGGGAAAAAGACTTGCAAATTCACATTGAGATGGGGGATGACGGAAGGTATAGCACGACCGGGATTGGTACAGTTACCTTTCAGAGGGAGTCAGGCTCTCCCCCTTAGGTTCAAGCAAGTCCTATTCGTTCTGAGCCTAAAGAAAAATCTAATCTCTGTTGCAATTTTCGAAGACCATGTTTATGATGTGATCTTCAGCAAAGGAAAAACATTCTTGAGACACATAGCCATGGGACATGTGAAGAAGATCAGGGTTCATGTGAAGAACCTGTATAAGCTAGATGTGGAAGACTATGTTGCATTAAGCACAAAGGCATAAAAGGTGCAGAGCCGTGATTTCGGTGAACTTTGGCACAAAATACTTGGCCATTTGCATCATGGTGCCCTGAAGATTATGCAACAGATAACCATAGGGCTCCCCAAAGGAGCACTTGAGAAGAAAGATGTCTACAAAGGAAATACTTTGGGGAAGTACACAAAATCCATGTTCCATGATCGGGACAATAAAGCGTGTGCAATTCTTTAAAGGATCCTCTCCGATGTTTGTGGAACTTTCTCGACATCCTCCACTGCGAGACACAAATATTTCATTATTTTTATCGATGACTTCTCATGAAAGTGTTGGATCTTCTTCATGCAGAAGAAAGATGAGTCATTCTCCAAGTTCGTAGAATTCAAGGAACTGGTTGAGAAAGAAATCAACAAGAAGGTGAAGGCTCTCAAGATCGGTAATCGAGGTGAATTTAAAAAATCTTGTGCAAAAGAAGGCATTCGACGAGAGTTGAAAACACTCCACAACCCACAACAAAATGGGGTGGCTGAGAGAAAGAACAATAGCATTATGGGAGCAGTGAGGGAAATGTTGCATGACCAAGGCCTACCTCTGCATTTGTGGCTTGAGGCATGCAACATAGTAGTCTATTTGCAGAACCAAAGTCCTCATCAGATTTTGGGCATGATTACACCGGAGGAGTCTTTCCGAGGGAGAAATCCAGATGTGTCGCACTTTTGGAGCCTCTGCTTACTTTATGTTTCCAAAGAATCAAGGAAGACATTCGAGCTGACAACATAATTGGGGGTATTTGTGGGTTACATTGAAACTCCCCACAACTATTGTGTGTACTTTCCATCCCTTAGAATGCCAATTGTTTGAAGGGATGTAAAGTTTGATGAGGAGAAAGTGATGTGATGCTCTCTTGAGAGGGAGCTTTAGATCCCACCAGAGGAGGAGATTTTAGCTCCAAAGTAGGAACCTTAGGAAGTTGTGGAGCAGCCACAAATTGAGAAGTAGAGAGTGGAGATAGCCACTCAAGTAGGACCATCTAGAGGAGGCAGGAAAAGAACTAGGGAAGCTGAGAGACTTGTGCAGGATGCGAGGGAGAATCTGGGTGCTCCTTCAAATCAACGCAGATATAGAAGGTCATCAGATCGGTACACTGGCTACATAGATCTAATGATGAGGTTTTAGAGACTAAACCATCCTCTTTCGAGGAAACAATAGATCAACCTGTATGGGTTGATGCAATGGTGGAGGAATACAAATCCATTGTAAATAATAGTGTATGGGAAGTGATCCCAAGACCAACAAATAAATAAGTTGTGGGTTTGAGATGGATTTGCAAGGTGAAGTAGGCAACAGATGGAAGCATCGAGAAGTATAAGGGCATATTTTTGGCCAAGGGGTACTCTTAAGTTGAGGGTATTGACTATGAGGAGACCTTTTCTCTTGTAGCAAGGTACTCATCCATTAGATCAATTCTTGCTTTGGCTGCACAGATGGGGTGGAAGATTCACCCGATGGATGTAAAAACAACATTCTCAATGGAGTTATTGAGGAGGAGGTGTACATTGAGCAACCATATAGCTTTGATACTTTTGATCGAGAGTCTCATGTGTGAAAACTCAAGCGAATGTTGTATGGTCTCAAACAAGAACCCTGTGCTTGGTACACCATGATTGATAGCTATCTCATTGGTTTGAACTTCACCAAAAGTGAGGTGGATGCAAACCTCTATCATATCTTGGTAGAAGTTAAATTGCTTATTATTTTCTTATATATTGATGATTTGATTTTAACTGGTGATGAGCAACTAATCGGAGCTTGCAAGGAGGACCTGTTGTAGCAAACAACGCCCCCCATTTTTCTTAGTACTTAATAAATAATGAGGACCCTTTGATTTTTATTATGTTTCCTAGAAGTATTTTATGTTTATTAAATAATAGGGAAAAAGGGAAATTAGTTCAAAATCGGTCTTAAAATACTTTTAAAGAGGAAACTTAAGTTATTTCCTTGTTGGAACAAATGCCATCAGAGTTCCATTATCAAATATGTTTTACAATATGTTACGAGATTTATACCTCCAAAATATAAATGCCCGATTTTATTTTAATGGACATACCCCCAAATTGAGATTCCCGATGTGATAGATTAAGCCTTTTCTTATCAGAACTTTTTGTTTCTTAAGTCTCTATTTTAAAAACGTTACGATATGTTAACTGCCCAATGGTCCCACTCCCAAATTGTTTTCCTTTATACTTAAAGCTATGTACCGGGTCATTCTATATCCGGACTTTAGATTATTGTAAATTATTTCCATAAGACTTACAAGAAACAGGTCCATCGAGATGACTCTTATAAAAAGACCTTTATATATCAGAGCTTTGTTTCTCAACTCGACATATTCAATCTTGACCCTTTTCATATCAGAACAATATAACATCATAAGTTTATTCTCAATAACCCTCTGATATTTCCTCCCTAAGATACGATGTGGCAATATTCACGTGGAATCCATCTTTTCACTTGAAAGGTTTTAAATGTGATATTAACTGATTTCAAAAGAATAAACGATTCACATTCAATTAACATTGGTTTCCTCAATTTGTTTCTAAATAAATATTTGTTTATGTTAACTTTCCATTTTTACGCCAGTGAGAATTACTGGAAATAATGTCTCTATTAAGCTTGTGTGATTGTCCATTACAGACGAACTTTGGTTCTCGACATTTCGAAGAGATGAAGAAGGGAGGGAGAGCTAAAAAAAAGGCCCCACAACAACAACCCGCGGGTCCATTTGTTGGAGACATAGAAGGGAAAAATACAGGAGCACGACTGCTTTCTGACACTGTATGCACCAGAGATGTTGGGATTTCCTCATGGGAAGCGATTTATCAGTATTTTAAAGAGGAAGTACTAGAGGTCACTAAAAGAACAATCACATCCGACGACAAGACACCTGTCTCGGAAAATACTCCAAAAAGACGCGGTCGATTCCTTCATAAGATTGCGGTTAGACCAAAACTAATGTCGTATATAGATATGGTTCATTGGGTGGTCAAAAATATGGATATCTCTAAGAGACACATAAAAAAATTGAAGGGAATAATAATTGGTTCTTTTGCCAGTAAGGATTTGTAAAGCATGTACCATTTACCCAATCCTCATTGTATTTATAATAAAGAGTTCGTCGAGGATTTCATAAAGGAGCATGGAAACCCATCAGAGAAAATTAGACAATGGGGAAAAGACACAAATAAACATAAATCATAGGAATCCGGTAAGTTATCAATTGATTCCCTCTCTACTCCATTTTCCCAAGTTGTAGCTATGATGTTTCGGTTGCATGTGCAACCTAACGTGTCAAAATTTCCAGAGACCTGGGTACCTTTAATAGATGGTGTGATAAAAGGATTTATATTTGATTGGGCCACTATTTTGTCAAATAATTTAGATACAAACATCTTATCTTTCTAGCGTGCCAGGAATATTTGTAGAAATAATATCCATCCTTTCTACATGTTTACCTATATTATGGATGCCCTGTGTTTTACAATGGATTTTCTTGACATGGGATGGAAATGGACCATTCAAGGTCCAAATCCCATTCAAATTTATCATGACACCTTGTGCGAGTCCAAATACTATGAGAATTTTTACCAGATTTGTTATAGAGTGATGCTTCCAATTTATGAAGTCTTTTTTGAGTCTAATCCACCTCAGATGTCTCAAGAATTCATGGATGATCTTCAGAAGGTCAGAAATTGGTTGGCTAATTATCACCTTGATGAAAAATATAACTTTTCCATTCAAGCTCTTAAGCTGCCTACTATGCCCAATAGGCAATATGATCCTAGTTCGATGGTGAATAACTTTACCACTTCACAGGGACTTCGACAATGTTTTCATGAAGCAGACAAATTAGATGACCTATTTGAACAATTTTCCTCTTATACATTAGTGTTAAGGTGATTTGAAGAGAAATTGAGCCCATGAGAGAAAACTCAATATGTATAGTATAGAGCTTCCAGGATAGCTAATCTTCGTCTGGATTTGCTACAGTTAACCCTAGAGAATTCAACAGTTTCTAATGGTCATCCTCATCATTTTTGATAACCGGTGGTTTCTTCTGAGGATTAGCTAGAGGTTGTTATAACTTCCTCCACATCCCAGTCAGAGGATTTGATTTTTAATCCTAAGTTAAATGAGGCATGGAAAGAGTTTAGTTAAACTCTTAATTCAAATACTAGTGTACATGATATAGTTTCTCAAACTACAACAACTTCACAACAAGATGAATTTTAGAATCCTCCAAAGAATTCTGAGAAGAATACAAAGTCAGGGTTGACTTCTGATTAGCCTTCTATTCAAAGGACATTGAGATCATTCCTTCTTTTCCCACTGCAGAAGTAACTCTGAATATTGAGGAAATTCTTCCCTTGGACATTTTCTACAGTCCTCATCATAAAGCTATGGTAAAAAGGGGAAGGAAGAAAAGGAAATTAGAACAATCTCAATCATTATTACCCAGCAAACTTTCTTCTTTTGAAGTTATATGGAACTGTTCCTCCGCATCACTGACATAAGAGTTAGGAAATCTAACTCAAATCACAAGTGCCTATGCTTTAACAACTATAGATAAAGTTGTAGATTTCAAGAATTTCTTAAGGAGAAACATGAGAAAATCATCTCATTGGAGAAGACTCTTGATATAATTGAGAAACAAAAAATTAATGAACAATGGCATAACAAAGTGTCAGAGCTACAATAGAAATTTGATTCCCTAAAAGTGCAACATGATAAAGAATTATAGATGAAACATAATAAAATCAAGGAAATGTAGAAGATAATAGAGAAATTGTGTATCAATACTCAACTGACAGAATTAAAGAAAGAAGCCAAAGAATTAAATTCTTTGCTTAAGCATCAGAAGCAAGTATTTTGTAATAAGCTTGTGATGATCCAAGATCAATGTAAAACTACCGGTTCTCTTGTAGATCATTTTTTTGAAATGATGAACTAATTTGAAGAAGTGAATGACCAACTTAATGATTTTCTAACTTGGCAGGAAAGTGAAGAAGGTAGAGCTCCAAATCTACCTAAAATTGATGAAGCCCAAAAGATAATAGTGTTATGAGAATGGGAAATCAGAATGAAACAGGTTGAGGCTGCTATGAACGAAGCCCGAAATATTTCCAACTCCATTATTGAAATGATCAATGATACATTATTGCAATCAAATATCATCTCTAACTACTCTGAAGATTCATTACCAGATGCAAGTCATTACTGAAGGTTTGGTTGGAACAAAGTACAACAATGGAAAATAGGATAGAGCAATTATCTAAACTTGACCTCGAGAATCATTGACAATTTCTAGTTAAACCACATAGTTAATGATTGGTTCTCCGATATGTTTCTAATGCTACTACTCATATGCTTCCATCATTAAAATCTACTATTTTTACTGGTCATATGAGGATCAAGCCTAGGTATCCCCCAAAACTCACCAGTTTGTTGGATATTTACAGATTGAGACAACTTACTATTGGACAATCTTCTTCCTAAGCTTAGATATTGTTATAACTATTTCCTAAATAGTCCTTATTGCTGTTTCTTTTGAGAAATTTTTGGAAAAGTTTATTTTTATCCTTTTTGTATCAAGATTATAAATTAATTCTCCGAGATGGAGAAAGGGTTCTGGATTTTTGGAAAGAAGGAACTTAAATTGCACTATTGTATCTAAGTTTTTGTTAATATAAGCTGAACCACTTGCAGTTCCAGTATGGGAAGATCTACATTTTATCGGGTACTATTATCGTATGTTTCTATGTTTTTGCTTTGAAAGGAATTGTCTTACGTTATTATTCACATATATGTGTGCTAATCAAACTTTCATGATCACTAATGATATGTTTGATTGACATTTGATCTATATTATGAACAAAGAGATATTTTTATTATATGTCATGTTTTCATTAAATTAATTTACTCTCACTGATTTTTTATTGTGATTTCATAATGATCTACATTGTTATGTTACTTATGATATATTTCTAGCACATATGTCTTCAACTTACCCGGGTATTATAATATTCTATAGTATTTTGATAATTATTTTTTAGAATATATTGATCCCATCACCATCTACTATCCCATTCCACATATTTTAATTAAGGGAAACTAGTTCCATAATTCCATTAAGAGCCATAATTCCAAACGAGAAAGAGTCTAATTGGGACCCTGACTGGGTGGTTTTGCCCCAATGTTGATGAGGTCAATTTAGACCATCAACTTTTTTGGCCCTAGATGGAGGGCCAATAGACTATAAATGGAAAGTAAGTCTCACTCTAAATCAAGAGGTCATTCTAAGAGTCGGACCCCTCAAAATATCCTCGAACTTATAGATCACATTCCAGATCTCCTGATCCTAGATCTGAAGTTCTTGACCCATCTTTAAAATATGCTAGCCTTTTAGAAAAATTAGCTAGTGAAACCTTTGTTCACACACCACTTTCAGATCAACCTATTGAAGCCATTAAACATCAAACTCTCATACAAAAATTGGAAGGAATTTCCATTTCCAAAGAGAAACTTACTGCCATTAAACTTCAAACTCTCATACAGAAATTAGAAGCAATTTCCATTTCCAAAGAGAAACTTACTCAACTAGAACCTTCTGAAGGTAGTGTTACTTCTTCACTAATGTCTACTTGAATCCTTACCAGATCACAAAATGAGAAACTTAGAGCCAAACCATTCAAATTCCCTTTACCGAGTCACAAGAAAAAGAAAATTATATGAGGTAGTGATTCATCGGCTAGTGAGAAATCCACCTCCTCTCCACTTCATACTCCTATTATTCATCCTAATTATTCACACATCCTTCTTTACCATATTCTTATCACCCTTTGTCATCTTCATCCACTTCTATTTCTTCTCTCCAACCAACCAACACTATTATTGTCGATAGTGTTGTTGGGGAAATTTGTACTATCGCTAATACTTCAACAACCCCTTCATCAAGATCATCTACTTTTGGATCTTCGTCATCAACCACCGGTCACATTGTTACTCCCATAATAGCAGATAAACCATGGAACAATCATGGAGCAGTTGTGTTGACTCCTCCTTTGCAACCTCTTCCTAAACATCCAGAAAAGTGGTTGCCTAAATATAATTCAGATTATGGACTTCCTGCAGAAGAACATATACGTAATTTTATGTTGACAATAAATAGTAATGAAGTTTATGAAGAGGATGTAGCGTGCATATTATTTCCTTATACATTTGAGGGATCAATGGGGTCCTGGTATTTTTCATTACCATTAGGATTAATTACTGATTGGGATACATTCGAAGAACAATTCGTGAAGATATTCAGGAATGATAGAACAACAACAACATTAATCAATGAATTGTCAAATCTTAAAAACCTCACCTAATGATAAGGTTAAAGATTTCAATTCGAGATTTAATAAAATAAAATCCATACTTCATCTAGACCTTGTGTTGATGTTCTGACTGAATGGTATATCAAAATCCCTACTATATCTAGACCACTTCTTCTTCATACAAGACTCTAATAGTTTCAGATTCCATTGAATATAACATAGTTGAGGATATGAAAAATACCAAATCTAATATTTACTTCTATGAGGTCAATAAGCTAAAGCAACAACACAAATTATTGCTTAACAAGTTAAATGTTGTTCTTGATTCTTTGTTACCTTCGTCTGTTGTAACTACCAAGGTCTCTGAAGGAAATAATAAGCCTCCTCATGTCCCTTTTGATAAGATGGATTCTTTTGATGAAATTTTAATTTGAGATGGGGCTAATTCATATACACCCCCTTTCCTTTTAACTGTTGAACATTTCAATAAAAACGTTCACAATTGTGTGGTAGATTTGAGTGCTTCCTCTAATATCATGTCTTACTCTGTATGCTTGAAATTGAATGTGAAACCCCATAATTTTGTTGTACAAATAGTTCAGATAAATAGAAAACGCATTACCCTCTAGGAGAAATGGATGAAAGTACTAATTAGACTATCTTGCAATTCAAAGGTTTTTCAGATTATAGATATTTTGGTGGCAGATATCCTTGAATTCTATGGACTTATTCTAAGTAGGGATTGGTCTGAAAAGTTACATGGCTATTTTGCTACAAATTGGTCTCATGTTTGGCTCCCTTATAATGGTAAACCTAATCAGATCCGTGTTGATAGGGATAAACATATGAAGTATAATGTTACTGATCTTGATGAAGATAATGAGCCGGTAGCTTTCACTAATAATATATTGGGCAATTATTCTTCTGAGTCTTTCTTTGGCAATTTTCTTTCTCAATCTTCTCCTTTCCCCGTTGAGTCAATTACATCACAAAGTGAATTTTATTCATAGACAGACTCATCTAGATGTATAAATATTGTAGAATGATCTATAAATAACTCTAATAATTTCTTTTGGACTCTTTATTTTGATGGATCTAAGTCCAATGAGGGTGTCTGAGTTGGTTGTATTTTAGTAAGTCCAAATGGAGAAAAGACTATGTTGTCCTACAAACTTGAGATGAAGTTTTCAGTGATTTTGAGATTGTTGTTGAACGGGTAAGGAATAATATTCATTGTGTTTTGAATCACTTAAAGAATTATCAATCCTTGATCCAAGACTTAACCTCTCATTTTTTGGCATTTGATATATCCCTTATCCCTAGAATCCAAAATGCCAATGCATATTTATTAGCCATCATTGCCTCTAAGCTCATTCATCCTGAGGAATTTAGTCCCAATAGGTTTTCCATTGAATTTATTTTTCGACCCTCTATCCCCGATAATATTACTTATTGGAGAGTGTTTAATGATGATGTTGATATTCTTAGTTTTCTTTACTTCAGAAGGAATATACATAGATCAAATTATCGATGAGGATGAACATGATAAAAATCTTAATAGGTCATTAGAAGAAAATTCATTGCCAAAACCTGTGGTAAAATTAGAAGACTTGTATAATTTGAAAAATAGATTTAAAAGACCAACCAATTCTAAACTCCAAAGTAGTACTTTAAGGTTTGAACTCATCAATTTAGGGTCTAATTATAAACCCCAAACCATAAATCTAGGACTCAGTCTCTTTCTTGATGAAAGGCTTGCCTTTATACATTTATTAAGAAGATACAAAGATGTGTTTTCTTGGGATTATGATCAGTCGAAAAATTATGATGCTTCTATCATTCAACATACAATACCAATAATACCAAATGTTAAACTAGTGCAAAAAAAAGCTTAGAAAAATATACCCAAACCTTGAGTCACGTATTAAAACTGAATAAAATAAATTACTCAAGGCCAAAATCAATTTTCCTATTAGACATCCCAAATGGGTGTCAAATCTTGTTCTTGTTAGAAAAAATTATGGGGATATTAGAATTTGTATAGATCTCCAAAATTTGAATAAATCTTCTAAGAAAGACAACTTCCCTTTGTCTCATATTGAACAAATATTATGGTCAGTTGTAGGTTCCAAATTGATGTCTTTCTTAGATGGGTTTTCTGGTTATAACCTAGTTCTCGTCCATCCTGCAAACAGGTTGAAGACCACATTCAAAACTAAATGGGGAACATATGCATATCAAAACATGCCCTTTGGTTCGATAAATTTAGGAGCAACATTTCAAAGAGCCATGGACATAGCTTTAAAAGGTTTGATTAATAAATCAATATTTGTTTACTTAGATGATATTACAATTTATTCTAAAGAAAGAAACAACCATCTTCATGACCTGAAGCAAATCTTTGAAAGGTGTAGGAAATTTTGAATATCACTTAATCCTAAGAAATCATCTTTTCTTTATAAAATTATTGATTTAAAGAGAATTAGGTGAAAAGAGAGCTAATTGGGTCACAACCTTACATGAATATGACCTTGAAATAAAACCTGCTAAAATTATTAAAGGACAAGGTTTTTGCAGATTGGTAGCAGGATATGAAAATCCAACTAAGGTTGACTCAGGTGAAAATATTGAAGTTTCAGAGGTAAGTCTTATTCATATTAAATGCCAATATGAAGATCTCATTTTTAATCTAAAGAATGGATATGCACGAGTGTAACTCGATTATAAAAAGAAAAGAGCATTAAGACTGAAAGCAAATCAGTATCAACTTTTGAATGATACTTTATTTAGAAAGAATTATGATTCTATTATGCTTAGATGTCTTGAAAATTCTGAACCTAAAAAACGTTTTGTAGGAATTGCATGAGGGACTAGCTGGTGGACACTATAGTGGAGATACTACTGTTCATAAAATCCTCCATGCTGGATATTATTGGCCAACCTTATTCAAGGATTTTCATGCATATGTCATAAAATGCAAAACCTGTCAAACTGCTCCATGAAAAGAAAAGAAAACAACCTTACCTTTACAACCAGTGAATATCAAACACCTGTTTGAACAATGGGGTTTAGACATCATAGGTGAGATTGTGCCACATTTGTCTAAGCAACATAAATATATTGCCACTACCATTGATTATTTTACTAAGTGGGTTGAGGTAGTTCCTTTAAAAGTGGTCAACTCTGAGGTTGTAATTGAATTCATTGATCAACATATTATTACCAGGTTTGGCCTGCCTAATGCTCTTATGTTCGACAATGCATCTTACTTTTATGGTAATCAATCAACTTAATAAACATTAAAACGAGGTTTCACGATTAAATATTCTACAAATTATTATCCTCAACGGAATGGATTAGCATAATCTACAAATAAAATATCTTAAGAATTATAAAACGAACCATAGATGAAAATCAAAGGAACTAGAATAAATATTTATTTTTTTCTCTGTGGGAAGATTAAATAACTCATAAATACTCTTTAGTCACTTCACCTTACTATTTAGTTTATGGAAAATAAGTTGTACTTCTCCCTAACGTTGTCCTTCCGTCACTGGCCTTTGTTCAATCTATTGAAGAACAACCCTGTTCTTCTCTTCAATTAATATTATCTCAATTACTAAAATTAGAAGAAGGGAGAGATAAGGTAAAACATACTTATGCTAAACCTCAAAACACAGTTAAATCCTGGTTCGATACCAGTTCAGTTGGAAACAAAGCTTTTGAAGTTGGTGATCTTATACCGAAATGTGAAAAAGCCCATGAAGAAAAAGGTAAACACACAAAGTTTCAAAAACTTTGGCTAGAACCAATTTAGATTGTGCAAAAACTTGCCACCTCTCATTCTTAAGAAATAATTTTCTTGAAGTTCATGTTATTCTTTGTAAATATGTAAATAATCATATGTATAAACCAATTTGTCTTCTAGTTAGTTTTGTTGAGTGTTACTCTCTTGACTTTGTAATTGGGATTTATATTAATAGTCTCTAATCATTTTCATGAAAACCATATAAAAGGAAAATTATTAAGAAAATCATTATTGTGTTATTTTTCAAAATTTCATCAATATTGTAATCTCTGATGAAAATGAATCTGTCTCTATTATTCTATGAACTATTCATAACCTAAATATTTAGAAGGACTATTTCGTCTCATGACTTTCCATGTTTCAAAACAGTTTATGAATTAAGTAAAGACTGTGAAAGGGTTTAACATCTTATGACTCTAACTGTCATCCACAACTCTTAAGGAGCGGATTTACCTCCCCATCCACTAATTAAAATTTTAAGAGTGTAATTCAAAAAATATTAAACTTGAAATATAAGGGGTCTCATTAAGAGCCAACTTACCATGACCATGGGGAACTAATGGTATTGACATTATTAAATCTGGTTGCTAAGCCAATATAATGGCTTATAGCTAAAAGCTATAAGATAAGAGGTCTCATCACGAGCCGACTTGTTCAATATCATTAATACTCATGAATGGATTTGTCTACATCTGGTCACCAAGCCAAGAGAATGACTTTCAAGAAAAAGGAAAAAATTGAAGTCTAAACTAAATATCTCTAAAATATTTTCTAGTGGATGGGATACTGATATTTCTTGTTTAAATGGTAACCTTGTCGAGGTTATGGACGCCCGCTGGCAGCAATGACACTACTTGTGATAGTATAGCCTATCTTATTGAAAAACTACAAATAGTATTTATCTCACCATTATGAATGACATTATATTGGTTGTCAAAGATAAACTAAGTCTTTCATAACAACAGGTTGTGAATTTTTGAAAAAATAAGTTTTATTTGTAATCTATTCTGAGAATTATTTTGTAAGAAATCTGAACTTCAACATTCTAATCGTTTCATTTTTATTCCTTTCTTTTAAAATTTCATTACTTTATTCAAAGATAATTGTTTCACCCAATGTATCGCCAATTGTTGTAGAAAACAACAACCCCCAATTTTTCTTAGTACTTAATAAATGATGGGGACCCTTTGAATTTTCCTATGTTTCCTATAAGTATTTTATGTTTATTAAATAATAGGGAAAAAGGGAAATTAGTTTAAAATCAGTCTTAAAATACTTTTAAAGAGGAGACTTAAGTTATTTCCTTTTCATAAAAATAATAATTTATGCTTTAATTAAAAAAACCCCCCTTACAAACTTGACCTCGAGCACCAATGGTAGTTTCTGTAGGTTTTAACCCTGTACAAAAATTACCTGCATACGAATTCTAAAACACAGAAAATAAAACACATATAACACATATACATAGAGATTTTCCCCTGGATCCCAAAACCGGGACTACAAGCTTGATTTTTCATTATGCTCCTTTCAATGTTACAATACATATTTATACATGCCAAAGCATCTAATACCATGGACCGAAAACCATCGTGTCCAATACCATGGACTGAAAAACCATCGCGTCCAAAAAACATGTGCGAAAATCATGCACAAAGCCATAGGTGGGTCCGCCCAACCTCACATAAGTTCCAAAACCAAAATTTTCCGGGGTGCTTCCCCGAACCCCATAAAGTGGGGTTACGGGTACACCTTAAACCCCATGTGACCCTCCCCAACCGCGCCGCGCCCTCCCCCCCCCCCCCCCTCCCCTCTAACTCCCTGGTTAACTACGTGGGCTAGTCATGGAAAGAATATAATAAAACCCAACATTCTCCCACTTGTTGTTTTCTTTCCACAGGGGGCCACAAGAGAGCCTAGTCACTTTTCCAGCCATGAAACACCCATTGTCTCTCTACACCAAGAGAACTACTCAGAGCTAACAGATTTTGTCAATGCATCTGTAGTATTCTTCAAAGTGTCCACCTTTACCAACAACACCTTTTTGTCTTCAATCATATCCCTCACAAAGTGATACTGAACATCAATGTGCTTTGTCTTTGAATGATATGCGGGGTTATTTGCCAAGAAAATTGCACTTTGGCTGTCACAGTCTATCCTTATAGCTTCCTGTACTAAACCCATACTTGAACACAATCTCTGAAACCAAACTACTTCCTTGCTTGCATGAGTGGCTGCCATGTATTCTGCCTCTGTAGTTGACAGTGCCACTACAGATTGTTTCTTACTCATTTAACTGACTGCACCTCCAAATAGGTTAAACACATACCCAGTTGTAGATCTTCTCTAATCCAGATCTCCAGCCCAGTCTGCATTAACAAATCCATGAATATCCAACACTCTGTCCAATCCTGGTCTTTCTTGGTAGCACAAACCATAATCGCTAGTGCCACGCAAATACCTGAAAACCCACTTCACTGCTGTCCAATTCTCCTTCCCTGGTTTTGACATAAACCTAATCAATACTCCACTTCATGTGCAATGTCTGGTCTAGTACAGACCATTGCATACATCAGGCTACCGACTGCACTTCCATATGGAACATGGGACATGTCCTCTTCCTCTTATTGTGTCTTGGGACACCGTTCAACAGATAACCTCACACCTACAAGAATAGGAACCTTCACTAGTTTACTATCCTGCATATTAAATCTCTGTAGTATTGTCTCGACATACTTCCTCTGGTTTAACCAGAGCTTCCTCTTTTCCCGATCTCTTTTAATTTCCATGCCCAAACTATAGTTTGCAGCACCAAGATCTTTCATGTCGAATTTGGACGACAATTGAGTCTTCAAATCCTGGATAATTTCTTTGTCATCTCCAACCAGCAACATATCATCCACATACAAGACCAGATAAATAACACGGTCACCAATTAATTTAAAATACACATAGTGATCTGCTTTTCTCCTAATGAAGCCAAGTCCCCGTATAAATGTATCAAATTTCTGATACCACATCCTTTGTGACTGTTTTAACCCATACAAAGACTTCCTTAACTTGCATACCAGTTCTTTCTTACCCTTCACCGCAAAGCCTTCATGTTGCTTCATGTAGATCTCCTCTTCCATATCCCTGTTAAGAAATGTTGTCTTCACATCCATCTGTTCTACCTCAAAATCAAAAGCAACAACAACAGATAAAAGTAATCTAATAGAAGTTAGCTTGGCAACAGGAGAAAAAATATCACAAAAATCATTTCCTGGCACTTGGGAATAACCTTTTGCTATCAACCGAGCTTTGTATTTCTCCACTTTTCCTTCTGCATTTGTCTTCTTTTTGAACACCCATTTTCTACCAATGGGTTTCCTTCCAGTCGGCAACTACACCAGATCCCAAGCCTCATTTCTGTGCAAAAATGCCATTTCATCAACCATGAGCTCCTTCCATAGTTTTCCATCATCTGAATCCACTGCTTCCTTCACAGTTCTGGGATCATCATCAGTAACAAACAAAGCAAAATTTGAACAGAAAGTAGATGGACTATACCTTTCTGGCTGCCTTCTTTCTCAAACTGATCTCCTCACAGTCGGAGTTTGTGGCTCTTCATATTCTGATTCCTCCTCTGTTGTAGAGTTTGATTCTTCTAGGTTTAGCTCAAATTCTATCTTCTCAGGTTCCTTTGGTTGGACTTCATGTTTAATAACATCTTTCACCTCTCTGAACACCACATCTCGACTGTACACAACCTTCCTTGTTACTGGGTTCCAAAGCTTATAACCCTTTAAACCATCCTTATACCCAATAAAGATGCACTTTTAAGATTTACTGTCCAACTTGGTTCGTTTCTCCTTTGGAACATGTACATATGCATCACATCCAAATACCCTTAGATGTGAAAGAGAGGGTTTCTTACCAGTCCATACCTCTTATGGAGTCTTATCGTCCAACGCTGATGAAGGTGACCTATTGACCAGGTAACATGCAATATCCACCACCTCTACCCAGAATTCATGTCCTACCTCGGCACCACTGAGCATGCTTGTTGCCTTTTCCATCAACGTCTTGTTCATTCTTTCTGCAACTCCATTTTGTTGAGGTGTATATGGAGTAGTCTTCTACCATGCTATACCGCACTTCTTACAGTATTCATCAAATTCCTTACTGCAAAAATCCCCACCGTTATCTGTCCTCAGCACCTTTATCTTCTTCTCTGTCTAGTTTTCCACTAGAGCCCTAAATTCTTTAAACCTGTCAAAGACTTCAGATTTCTTCTTAAGGAAATATATCCATTTATTCCTTGAGAAGTCTGTTGGAAATAAT